>AWOL01S0005282.1:67537-81766 GCA_000715115.1 Nicotiana otophora
GGGTAGTAACAGGAGTATCAAATGGGGCATCATTTGGATTAGCAGGGTTATCACTAGTTGGGTTAATATCAGGAGCAGGACTAGTTGGTGTATCATCATCCGGTTGAATTTCATCAAAATCTATTTCCTCGTCATCATTTTCATCAATAGTTGAATTAGAATAAAGAGCATTCATTAATTCATGGTCTAATTGTTCACCAGCTCTAATATTATGGTAATATTGACTTTCAGTAAATTGTAATAAACTATTATCGCTATCAAGAATAGCAGGTGTAGGACGGATATGGAGTTTGGTTCGGGGAGCTCGGGGAAGTGGAGGAGGAACGGATTGACCACTATATTCGTCATTCTTGAATTTTTTTTTATTTTTGCCAAAACGTTTTTTTAAGGAAGCCATCTTAATTAATAAAGTAATAGAAAATAAATAAAACAAACAAAACTATAATATTAAAATTTAAGAGTTGAAACAAGTTTACCGAATTGACGAACAACTTGTTGAAAATTGATTATCGTTGAAGACTTCAATTCACCAACTTCACAATTGTTTCACGAATTGTAACAACAAAGTAAGCAATAGTAGCAATTATAAAAGAAAATTAGAGAGAGATTGTGATAGATTGATAATTTTATAAGAAAAATAAAAGAATGAGGGGGTATTTATAGTTGAAAGTAGGAAAAATGTAATTATAAAAAGTTTGGGATTAAAACAAAGTTGGGGGATTAAATGACTATTTTATAAATAGCCAACGGCTATTTTTGACAGCCCAACGGCTATATTATTTTATCTTTTTTAAAAAAAATTAAAATATAGCCGTTGGGACCGGAGAAAAACCCAGGCCAAAGAGGAGGTTTGGAAATAGTTTTCAACCAGCAATTGACGCGCCTCGGTTAGAACCTCACTAGCTGCGTCATTGCCCCAAGCGCAAAGATGATTTTGACCTGTTTTCAACATTCGGTTTTATATTAAAACTTGAGTTGCCTGTCTTGAATGGTAGCCGATGTTGGAATTTTCGGCAACTTTAATTTTAGTATTTCTATTTTACCTTTAAGGAGAAAACTAAAAGGATAATTTTGATAATTCAACTTATATGTCAAATCTATTTTAATATTTTGAACTCCGTACTACACATAAAATGAGATGCAAAGAATATATACTTTCACATTAAGCAGAAAAAATTGTCAAATATTGCGTGAATATCTTGAGCTAGAAAAATAAAACTTTAATCATAGTCAAAGTAATCTTTTCATGTGGCTTAATGTGTCTCATACGAAGGTTAACCAAAATTGTCCACTAAGTTAATGAATAATGTTGCAACCTAGGCCCTAGCTACTAGTTGTAGGAATACATATATCAACGTCCATGAAAATCACTCGTCATATAAGAATGGTGTGAACATCTTTCGTAGTCCTCATACATTAATTAAGAAAATGATTTCCTACGATCAATTTCAATTTGAATAAAAGAAAATATATGTACGAAGATTTTCTTTGTATACAGTCGAAACTGATTTAGGACTTTGTACGACTAATCGAGATGGGATCATATTGGACCGAAAAAAGTCTTCATAATATCGAGAAGGGATCCGAAGATGGCACAAACGAGCTTCAAATTTCAGGTACAGGTCAAAAATCGAGTTCGAAGTCATTATCGAGCTCGGGTCCGAATCGAACTATGATAAGATGTGATGGAATCGAGCTTAAGGGCCAGAGGCCGATCGATACCGAGCCCAAGTTATTACCGTATCCCGAGTCGGCATCGACCTCAAACCCGCATCGAGCTCTAAAACTGGAAACTGACCGATACCGACCAATGCTGAGTCCGATCAAAATCGAGCTCATAGATAAGAGTCGTTGCAGCCGCACTAATGGAGAGAATCTCGGCGAGAATTAGGGAAAAACTAGTTTATCATGGGTTCCCCACTATTTATTTTTAATTATATATAAAGTAGGATCCCCCACTATAAAAGGAATTACTATATTTCTGTAAAAGAAAGTTTTTGGCATATATGGTAACTCAAATATCATACACTCCCATACTGAAGAATTGTCCTTTTTTAGCTTCATAGATTGATTCATCTTGCTTAATCCATAAATCATCATCTTTTCAACTTTGCTTATTTTTCATTCTTTACAGTCAATATTCGATATTTCTATTTACTGTTACGATTTGTGTCAAGTTATACCACATACCCTTAGAATTACGTACAAATTCAATTCTATCCGTTTTTCGGGTAAACAATTTGGCGCCCGCCGTGGGACTAAGGATAATAGTGACTATTTGATACAAATCTGCAAAAACACACCATTTTACACTTGTTTTCGAAAGTGTCTTTGATTTAGCATTAGCAACGACGAGCTATCAATTAAATGGCCTTACCTATCGACAACGAAGCTAGTCTTCAAGGTGAGAACAACAACTTGACGCCCAGGACCGACAGGCCGCTTGTCGACGCTGTTGGAGCTCGAGTCTAAGTACCATTAGATATTAATTCGCATGTGGCCATTGAGGCAAACCTACATTCTGAACCTGAAAATAGTATTCATGGTGGCACTCGATCTGCAGCTCGAGATATCCATAACGTCGAGGAAAACGGTGTCAGCTTGCGTATGATTTTCGAAATGTTGCAAGCTCAACAGGCAGCAATAGCTCAGTTGCAGAGTCAAACCCATATACCGAACAGGCCGGAGCCTAGTCCACCCTGAGAAATCACCCATATAACGGAACCAGCTATAGTAAGGTCAAATGAGAAAGAGTCGGGGACTAATCCCGAAATTGCTAAGATGTTCGAAGAACTGACCAAATGAATAGATTTAGGAGAAAAGAGGATCGAGGCAAACGACAAAAAGGTGGAAACATATAACTCCAGGGTTGACCAGATCCCAGGGGCACCACCAATATTGAAGGGCTTAGATTCCAAAACATTCGTACAAAAGCCTTTCCCTCCAAGCGTGGCTCCTAAACCGATCCCAAAGAAATTCCGCATGCCCGAAATTCCTAAATATAGTACTCTCGTCACCTCGTGCATACGTAGCCCCCCATAATTAGCAACAATTATTAATTTAAATCACCTAGGGGTAAATTCCCTTTTACAAGGTTAGATAAGAGACTTACCTCACTCTGAAGTTCCATAGCCGGCTCCCAAGCCTTTCAAACAACTCGACTGATGCACAACGCTCCAAAACTCGCTTTCGCTTTATTAACATTGACAAGCTTTTAATCCTTCTCCGAATTGTAACATTGAGTAAAATGCGCATACGCCACCAACAAATTGATATCTACAATTACAATCCCAATTACAATCAAAATATGACTCAAAAATATTTGTCAATATCCGTTTATGGCTCACAAGTTGGCTACAAGCCTCCAGCTCAAATCATCTAATAGGAACACTTACTAGCACATTCAACTCCACTCTTAGCATTTAATACCCATTTGTAGTCATCAATGATACTACATTAATTCTCCAACACCGCCAAATTACTATTCATCATCTTCCTTAACCAACATTTCCAAAACATTCAATTTGGTGATTACTTAGTTGAACACTTCCAACTAAGCTAGAAAATGATTCCATATGTTCATTGCATCCTTTAATTTTATTTCTAAGAACACTATTTATCTTTCCCTCATTTTCTCAAGAACATTATTCATGCCATGAACTAGGGTTTATGAAATCAATTATCCAACCATAACAACTTGAAACAAATATTAGAATTACTCTCACCGACTCATAAGAAATGAGCTTGAAGCATTAGTATTACCTTCTTGAAGCTTTTCCTTAAAATTCCAATATTTGNTCCTTAACCAACATTTCCAAAACATTCAATTTGGTGATTACTTAGTTGAACACTTCCAACTAAGCTAGAAAATGATTCCATATGTTCATTGCATCCTTTAATTTTATTTCTAAGAACACTATTTATCTTTCCCTCATTTTCTCAAGAACATTATTCATGCCATGAACTAGGGTTTATGAAATCAATTATCCAACCATAACAACTTGAAACAAATATTAGAATTACTCTCACCGACTCATAAGAAATGAGCTTGAAGCATTAGTATTACCTTCTTGAAGCTTTTCCTTAAAATTCCAATGTTTGAAAAATTTGGTGTTCTTGAACAACTTGACTGATCCCAACGAACATGTCACCTCTTACACATGTGTCATCAAAGGGAACGATCTAGAGGATGATGAGATCGAATCTGTATTATTGAAAACATTTGGTGAAACCCTGACAAAGGGAGCAATAATATGGTATTATAATTTACCTTCTAACTCTATCGATTCTTTTGCTATGCTTGCAGATTCTTTCGTAAAAGCACACGTCGGGGCAATAAAAGTTGAGACCAGGAAGTTGGACCTATTCAAGATAAGACAAAAGGATAACGAGATGCTAAGAGAATTCGCATCTCATTTCCAAATGGAACGAATGGATCAACCACCAATCAAAGAATATTGGGTTGTTCAAGCTATCACCCAAGGTCTAAATGAACGAAGTTCGATGGCTTCACTGCGACTGAAGCATAACCTGATCGAGTACCCAGCTATTACTTGAACCGATGTTCATAATCGATATCAGTCCAAAATAAGAGTCAAAGACAACCAGTTGGGCTCTGGGTCCGTTATTAAAAGGGCTACCAACCGAGAACAGAGGTCGATTAGAGACCGATACCGGCCATATAGTGGAAATCCTACAAGCTCGGTGTGATAAACGGCTAAAACAATACTACTGCTAAGGTACGACCCCCCTCCCCATCTTCAATTATATTTCAAAACGAACCCTTGCAGGTGTTCGAACAAAGACGAGGATTAATGAATTCGATCTGGAACAAAGATAGATTATTCAACATGAAGCCTTAGGTCAGAAAGCACGCGTTGCACTCTTTTTCCCTTAGACCGGTTTTGTCCCAAATGGGTTTTTCGGCAAGGTATTTTAATGAGGCAACCATTGATCGTGCTAACTTGGAACAATTCAACAGTATCCGAGGCCTCCTTACAATCAACCTCGAATATTGGGGAGCATACCATTGTCATTGAACATATCAACGATGATTATCAAGTACGGTGCAAAGGAAGTTACTTCGTTATTTCATGGCAACAGGGTCTCAACAGGAAAAATTGTAAGGGCCAAATGGTCAAACGGGCCATGCCCATGTAGTTGGCCCGAGCCCTGACACAAAACATGCACACATGTATAATTACTTACAAAGAAATATTTCTTCTTTACCGATATCTTATATCCAAGAAACATTCCTCTATTTCGAGATCTATTATGCAAACAAGCTTAAGGGCTGACCATTACCCTATAAATCAGGGACTGCCAACCGAAAACTCAACGAGTTAGAGCAACACTCACTCGACTATAAAGCCCAAGGGCTACCCTATTTCGAGCTCGAGCAAGCACTCACTCGACCACTAAGCATATGGGCTACTCTTATTTCGAGTTCGAGTTCGAGCAATCGCTCACTCGACTACTAAGCCTACGGGCTACATTACTTCGAGTTCGAATCACTCACTCTACTATTAAACCTACGGGCTACTCTTATTTCGAGTTCGAGCAATCACTCACTCGACTACTAAGCCTACAGGCTATATCACTTCGAGTTCGAATTACTCACTCGACTAATAAGCCTACGGGCTACATCACTTCGAGTTCGAGCAAGCACTCACTATACTATTAAGCCTACGGGCTACATTACTTCGAGTTCTAATCACTCACTTGACTACTAAGCCTACAGGCTACTCTTATTTCGAGTTCGAGCAATCACTCACTCGACCATTAAGCCTACGGGCTACATTACTTCTAGTTCAAATCACTGACTCGACTATTAAGCCTACGGGCTACATCACTTCGAGTTCGAGCAAGCACTCACTCGACTATTAAGCCTACGAGCTACATTACTTCGAGTTCGATCAATTACTCACTCGACCATTAAGCCTACGGGCTACATTACTTCGAGTTCCAATCACTCACTCGACTACTAAGCCTATGGGCTACCTTATTTCGAGTTTGAGCAAGCACTTACTCAGTTACAAAGGCTACAAGGTTCAAATTCGATCAAATTGCCTAAAGCCTTATGAAAACCTTCATATGGCATGAATGAAAAAAAATCTTCACAAGGCAAAGAATAAAACAGAGGCAAGTCGGGAAAAGAAAAGATCTTAATATATATACAAGAATGTTTACAATGTCTGAACAGGACCCTACACAAAAAGCCAAAATGGAAACTAAGGGCTAAGTCTCTTGGTTATCTCCAGGGGTCTCTTCCCCGCTCTCGGACCCACTCTTACTCCCATCATCATCATCATCATCATCATCATCATCATCATCATCATCGGAATCCAAGACTTCAGCATCGACTTCGAGATCTTTAGCCCTTTTTATTTCTTCGGCGAGATCGAAACCTCGAGCATGGATCTCCTCGAGGGTCTCCCTCCGAGATCGGCATTTAGCAAGTTCAGCAACCCAGTGTGCTCGAGTGTTAGCGGTCTCGGCCGCCTCTCTTACTTGTACCTGAGCAGCCTCAGCATCCACCCGATAGACGGCCACTAATGCATCCCCATTGGCCTTTGCTTTTTCGGCGTCAAATTTGGCCTTGGCAAATTCGGAGGCCGACCGAGCCTCGAACTCCTCTATTTTTCTTGTTTGAACCGAGCTTTTCTCCTTCATGCTTTGAAGTTGGTTTTTGGCCAATGATAATTGAGCTCGAGTAGTTTCTTTTTCTGCGGCAAGACGGTCCATGCCATCTTTTGATTCCAAGATCTCCGCCCTTATCATATCAACCTCCTCACAAAGCTTCCCAATCACGTCAAGCTTCTGCCGCAGCTGTGAGATCGAAATATTAGCCACCATTCCAGGATCGAGCCCATGCATTTTTAAGATTATTATTACTTACTCGGTCAGGTCAGTCTGGTCTTCTTGAGCCTTGGCCAACTCAGCTCGGAAGTCTTTGATATCCTCTTCCCTTTGCCCAAATAGGAGTCTAAGGGCGTTCCTCTCCTCCGTGACCCGTCGGAGGTCGGCCTCATACCGACGCAGCTCAGCTCGAGACCGAGAACATGTTTCTCGATGAACGCTGCGGACTACGTAAGAAAGAAGAAAAAAAGTTAGAGAACAATAGCAAACATAAAAGTAATATCAACGAAGTGAGTTAAAGCTTACCCGAATTCAAAGCTTGCTGCACTTCACAGAAAAGTCCTGACACATCACTAAGGCTAGCAACATCCTTGACTCCAGTAAACAAATCACAGAAGGGGTCCTCTATTCATGAGACCGGTTTATCTCGAGGCCCCCAAATCTTGGGCTTCCCGAATCGCCTCTTGGGAAAAGGCAGGGAGAGTGGGCGAGACTCCGATTACTATTTCCCCAAGCGACTCGCTTGGGGCGTTCTCCTCAGTTCGTAGAGCTTCAGGACCGGCCCCTTCTGATATACCCACCGTTTGTTGACTTCGGTGGGAAGCATCCTCGATCTCTAACGATTTCGGGACTCTGCCCGAACCTTCCTCCGATATCTCCTCAATCCGAGGCGGAGCTTTATAAATCACCATCGATTCAGCTATCTTTGGGGCATCGATGGTTTTCTTCACTCGGGCCACCAGCACGGACCCGTCATTTTCTTTTTCTTCTTCGTCTTCATCCCTTAGACGCAAAATTGATTTTATGGTCAAAGGGATGATATTCTTCCTCGGCTTACGAGCTGTCCTCGTCTTCGGTGTTGGATCTTCGGAAGTGAAGGCCCTTTTTCACTTATTATCCTTCACGAGTTTTGGAACAGAGGTCGAAGCCTCTTCCTCGACGGGTGGGGGTCTCAAAACCGCATCTTTTCCCATACCTATATACAGGAAAATTGATTTAAGTATATGGAAAGTATCTCGTTAGAACAAATAAAGATACGAGAAAGAGGCTTACCATGATTTTTGGCCTCCCATCGGCCCTTTGACAAATCACGCCATGAGCGCTCGGCATATATGGAAGTCGAAGCTAGATCCCGTACCCAATTCTTGAGGTCAGGAATTGCACCGGGCATCCAAGAAATCGCTACATCACAAAAAGGGGATATCGGTGAGAAAAGAAATGAAGGGGAAAAATAGTAGGAGATAACAACAGAATTACACTTACGCTTCATGTTCCACTCCTCGGGAAATGGCATCTTTTTAGTCGGAATCAGGTCCGAAGTCTTCACTTGAATGAACCTACCCATCCAGCCGCGATCCCTGTCCTCGTCTATGCTCGAGAACAGAACCTTGGTAGTACGGCACTGAAGTTTTATTAACTCACCTCGAAAGAGGCGAGGGAAGTACAATCGAATGAGATGGTCAAGGGTGAAAGGTATCCCCTCGATTTTGTTCACGAAGAAAGGAATCAAAATAACGATCCGCCAAAAAGAAGGATGGATCTGGCCTAGGGTTATTTGATATTGACGGCAGAAATTAATAATAACAGGGTCGAGAGGACCTAACGTGAAAGGGTAAGTATACACGCTTAAAACCCTTTCACGTGGGTGGTGATATCTTCTTCAGGAGATGGGATTACTATTTCTTTGTTCTCCCAATTGCAATATTTCTTTAGCTGTTCGAGGTGCCCCTCGGTTATCGAATACATATACCTCAATACTGGCTCACATCGGCTGGGAACCGACGAGCCTTTGTCAACCTTAAAATCAGAGGTAAGAACACACGCCCCAGGAACGCACTCCTCAGGCCGTGGCTCTACCAGTGTTTTATTGGCGGCAGACTGTGAAGAAGAAGCATTTTCTTTTTGAGGAATGGTTTTTAATGTTTTCGCCATTTTGGATTTAAAGATCGAAAATAGAAGGACTTAACAAAGATTTGGTGTTTTTGAAGAAAGATTTTGTAATAAAAAATCACAGATTTACAGATGAACTCAGAAGAAGAACTTGGAAAATTTGGAGATTGAAGATGTAAAAGTGATAAATGGTAAAATGAGGGGGCTATTTATAGATTGAGCAATGGCGGTTCAATATCAGTGGTGGCGGACCACCGTCTGACACGCATTAAATGCCTTGATAAACTAAACCGACGGGACAGCTATCACGTACGTCATGGTCGGGCTCGATGCAAACGTCAGTGCATATCCAATCGAGTCGTTGGGAAATCATATCATTTCTCGCCACATCCTTCCCGAGAAATGAGGGGACTATCTGTATACGATCGAAACTGAATTCGGCCTTCGTACGACTGATCGAGATGGGATCATATTGGATCGAAGAAAGTATTCATAATATCGAGATGGGATCCGAAAATGGCACAAACGAGCTTCAAATTTCAGGTGCAGGTCAAAAATTGAGTTCGAAGTCATTATCGAGCTCGGGTCCGAATCGAACTATGATAAGATGTGATGGAATCGAACTTAAGGGCCAGAGGCCGACCGATACCGAGCCCAAGTCATTATCGTACCCCGAGTCGGCATCGACCTCAAACCCGCATCGAGCTCTAAAACTGAAAACCGACCGATACCGACCAATGCTGAGTCCGATCAAGATCGAGCTCATAGACAAGAGCTGTTGCAGCCGCACTAATGGAGAGAATCTCGGCGGAAATTAGGGAAAAACTAGTTTATCATGGGTTCCCCACTATTTATTTTTAATTATATATAAAGTAGGATCCCCTACTATAAAAGGAATTACTATATTTCTGTAAAAGGAAGTTTTTGGCATACATGGTAACTCAGATATCATACACTCCCATACTGAAGAATTGTCCTTTTTTAGCTTCATAGATTGATTCATCTTGCTTAATCCATAAATCATCTTTTCAACTTTGCTTATTTTTCATTCTTTACAGTTAATATTCGATATTTCTATTTACTATTACGATTTGTGTCAAGTTATACCACATACCCTTAGAACTACTACAAATTCAACTCTATCCGTTTTTCGGGTAAACATTCTTATTTTATTACTGAGCTCCCGTAAAAATGATCATATAAGCAAAACAAAGGTTAAAAAAATTCTAATATGATCTCTTTTAATTTTTTTCCGTTGCATTTATTTTATTACTGAGCTCCTGTAAAAAAGACCATATAACTAAAATGTAATCCTCTTTTAATTTTTATTACTGTTGTTATTATTATTATTATTATCCTCTTTTAATTGTTTTTTCCTTTACATTCAGTTACAACTCTATCAACTATAATAGAGCAAATATCTAACTAGCTATAGACGTTAGGCAACAATAGCCTTTCCTATCTTTAGATTTAATCTTGCGATTCTGGGGTTCAAATTGTGTCTATTAGTAATCAATTAGCTATATATCTATAGTGGCCTAGTAGGGATAATTAATATTAGCTAAGCTTGTCACATTTATGATTTTCGAAGATTCTCAGAGTTTCTTAAGATAATAGAGTACAAAATGAATCTTTTGATCCAAAAGATTGTATAATCACTTCAATACTTATGCTTTTTTTCTTTTAGACGAATATCATGTGTTACTAAAAATATTCTCTCATAATAATATATTAATTGATCAAATGTTTGTCAGTTTATTCAATTTTTACTAAATATATATTCATTTATCAAAATTATATTTATAATTTTAACAAAGTAAGATTGAAATAATATTCATATAACAAAAGAAATTCGAGAAATTCAAAAAAACCAATTTAAACCGATATAGTACTTGGTTTGGTTTGGTTTTGATAAAAGATGAACTAACCTGATCCATGTACACCCCTAGTTTCTTATTGTTGAAGGGGAAAAGGTCAAATTTACTTATTGACTTCAAATTTTTATTTATTTATCCGCCGTTCAAATTTTTGAATAAATTTATCCTCGTTGTAGCCATTGGATCACATATACCCCTCCCTCTGATGGAGCAATGGTCCCACCGTAAGTACATAGGCAAATTTGATCCTTTTCTATTTTTAAAATTTTCAAGTAAGTTATACTTGTACTTTCAATTTTCTTATTGTTTGACTTTTTTATTTATTTATGAAAATCTCCCGGTCTTTTTATAATAAATTTCAAGCAATGCACTTCATTTGGCCCATTTCCATTGTTTAGATCTCTTTTATTCTTAAATTTCGTCTAATTAAATGATACTACCAAACAGATTGAAGATTATCATATAAGATTTGTGGTTATCGCTAGCTTAATAAAGTGTGATGTGATTTGACCATCTCGCATACAATTATTCTGAGGAGGGACCCCTAAGTGCAAAAACGTTGTAAACATGTTTCCACCACTTTTCTTCCACATTTGCTTTTCAGTACACTTTCTTGATTTTAAGAAAATAACAACCTGATATATATAGACGCACAAAATATCTCGTATTCAGCCAAGATTCGAGAAAAGATCGCACCCCAAGAAGTGTAATGTTGACAGTTTACCATAATATAAATATTAGTGACGGCTTACATGACTCGAACTCGTGACCTATAGGTCTTACAACAAGTACTACCAATTGCAACCATTTAATTAAAATATACTCCCTTCGTTCAATTTACGTGAATATAATTTCTTTCTATATTCAAACATAGTTTGTCTATTAATTTTAAATTTTTCACTTTACTATTGATGAGAAATTTTTATAAATACACAAATATTATGTCATATTTAAGATCATAAATTTTAAAAATATTTATTTATTTATTAAACTTCATATCTAATCAAATATGTTCACATAAATTAAAAGAAAACGAGCGTCAAAAAGTCATAGAAAAAATATAGTTTGACGCTGCAGATAACGATAATGCTATTAAAATATAACAAAAGAAATAATGATAAGAAATGAAATAATCGTTAACGGATATACAAGAGTTAATATTCTGCTTTATGCTTTGCTTGATTTCGCTGCGAGAAAACTTTCTACATGATGATTTTGTATACCATTGTGTCACTCAAAAGGTATTGGTGACATCTTCAAGTAGGGGTGACATGTGGGTCGATCCAGATTCTAAACGGGTCAAATAGATCGGTCCAAATGTTCCGATTCTCTAAAAATAAATTTTTGGTGGTATTGTTAATATTTAATAGTATACACTTACAAGTTACTATACCCCTTTGACCCTTTCATCTTCTCCCTTGTCTTCCTTTTATTCAATTCAAAGTTAATTTTTTTTTTCTCTTCCGATTATACTTTATTGTGTTAGCTTTTGTATGATTATACTTTTATGCATCACAAATTGGAAGATATTTTTTTAGGTGTCAAAGATGAAAGAAGTGGTTGTCTTTTTGTACTTTTCATGTAGAAGGAATTTTATGATATTAGTATTACTGCTGAAAATTTTATGATATGTGTTAAGTTGTCATAATTTTTTTTCGTTCGATATATTTATCTATATAAATCGAAAAGAAGAATAGCTCGAATCGAAGCACAGAGTTGCTAAAACCTACTAAATATTTATCCCATTTGGACCATTTTTCGCCTCAACTCCCTAAATAGGGAGAGGAGTGGTTTACAAATAGGGGTATCAATTCGCACCTGACTGTGATAGCCCTCTCGATACCTTATTGAAACTTTGTAACTAGTGGCCGGTATAAATAATAATACGTCTACATATAAAATAATATGGCACCTGAAACCTTCAAATCCTAAATTTGCCTCTGCCCCACAAAGTTTTAACCCCTTAAACTTTTAAGACCACAAGTTTCAAAAGTTTTATTCTTTTTTTTTAAACTCTGTGCCGAGTCAAACTATCTTATCTAAATTGAAACGGAAAGAGTACAATATATTAGTCAAACTACTGAAATTCATGCTAAGTCAAAAGTGTTATGCAAGACGAGATGGAAGAAGAATTTTTTTTCCCGAAAATTTCTTGTTTCCTGCTATTTGATTTACTAGATCTTATTTGTAAGTTATCTCATGTTGCTTTTGGCCATAAATATATCTCAGCGAATTATACGTCTAATGAATTTATTTTATCTACGTGTTCGAAACTGCAAAGTGCAAACGTAGAACAAGGGGAATTTGAGGAAATGAGGTGAAAGAGAGAGACTGCTGGGAAGGTGGGGCCCAATAGACACTTGTCAAAATAGAAGGTGCCCTCACACAACTATTGTGGGTTGTGTCTCACCAGAATAAAACTTTTCAGACACCAATCATAGATTTTGTTGTTAAAAGGAAACAGAAGACAGCAACAGTTATTTACTATTTTCTGGACAGTGATTTGTCACTGATTGTTGTACTACTTAATAGAATAAAATTGAGTTTTGTGATGCATTATTGTAGATGTTGATCCGAAAATTATTTCTTTCATATAATTATGGGCTTTTAACATATTTCTCCTGTTGCCGAAATAATTACAATCGCTATTATGTATAAAAACAATATATTGATTATATATATTTCTATTGTACATTAATATATAAAATTTATATATTCGTCAACTATTATTTTAAAGGTGACTACATTGTAGTTTATGGTATGAGAAGACAAAAAAATATATGTACAAATCTTTGTATGGTATGGTATTATGATGGTGTAAAACTAAAAGAACCAACCGGAAAAACACAATTAACCGGTTATATTATATGTTAGCATATAAAAAATATATATTTATCGATTATTATTTTAGGAGCCAGTTGTATTATGTAAAATCTTTTCATTTATAATGAATTTTACATATCGTTTCTTTCAGTCTGGATCAACTTATACGTAATATGAGTTATTTATATAGTGATTAATAATAAAAAAGTTGTAATACAAAGTTGTTATACAATGAGTAATTATACATGAAACTATATGGGGATTACTTAATTAGTTATTACGTAATTACTACATTTATGTATTTAAATACTTTTAACTTTGTCTTTGCTAATTTCATATTTTATCTTGCGTAGAATAATATAATACATAAATAAATGCATGTGTGAGTTAATACTGGCCAGCCTAAGTTACATTAATTATGTAGTGTTTTTCTCAATCCGACCAAACATTTGTATATATATTAAAGGAATAACGTTACCATATATAATTGGCATTGTGGTTAAGCCAAGTGGCAAACTAATAAATGTCAATAATATATGGTAATTTTATTCTATATTTGGCTTTGTTAGTGATATATATATATAACTGAATTTAAATTAAAGGAGTAATTTATAGATAAAGTTTTTAAATTTGAATTCAAATAAAAAAAATTATCTTTTGGTATCATACTTAATTCGGTTAATGATGATATGCAACCATGTTAGGAATTTTTGTTATTTTTTTAATTATTTAAATATTACTTCGCCTCTGGCAAAACAAAATAATATATATATATATATAT
>AWOL01S0005282.1:82704-110139 GCA_000715115.1 Nicotiana otophora
AAAACAAACAATACTACAATTCAGACATGAGCTTTGCACATTAGTAACGTGAATCCTTACAAATTCCTATAAAAGAATACTACAATCAGATTCTAACCTCATTCCTAATATTTTCAATACCAAGACATTACAATCATAGGAGAGAAACGTTAGCAATTCTTCTTGCAACCAAACGATTCCAACGAGATTTAGCAACGTAAATCTTTGCGGTTTTAAAGGAGTACAGTGCAACCTTTTCCAAGAACATCATACGGATATTTTTCCCTACTTCATATCCAATTGAGTATTTCCTTTTTTCCAGTCATGAGAGCAGAGATTCTATATATATCTATATAGTATTACAGTACTTTCATTACCATCGAGCTATAATCGATGGGCAGGCCGCTATTGGGCAACCTCTTATCAGATGGTAAGTTATATACCCAGCCTACTGTGGCCGAGCGCCTATGAGCGAGCCCAGTTGGCCGAGATGCAGAGACTTATGGCCGATCGCCTATGAGCGATCCTACTATGGTAGTGCAGTTATATATATATATATATATATATATATATATATATATATATAACTAAATTTAAATTAAAGGATAATTTTTAATTTATAGATAAAAATTTTAAATTTAAATTAAAATAAAAAATAAATTTATCTTTTGGTATCATACTTAATTCGGTTAAATGATCATATGGAATCATGTTAGGAACTTTTGTTATCTTTTCTAATCTTTTAGATACTACTTCGCCTCTGGCAAAAAACGAATAATAATAAAACTATTCCATATAACTATAAAACTCTTTCACATCTAAAACTATATAATTAAAGTTCTTTAAAATACTATAGCTAGATTTGAATAAAGGAAATTTCTTTTAAAATAAATATAATATATAGGGTACACGTCTATGTTTATCCAGATAACAATAAAGAGTTTAAAAATCAAATAAAAGTTTAAGTGCATATATAATGAAGTAAACCTACATGCTGGAGAAAGAAACATCACGAAAGTCAGTCAATATTCAAAAAAAGTTATTTGTTTTTTTTGAAGAATGTTTGTTTGAGGAGTCAATTTGTATAAATGGACATCAAACAAATAGCAAAACTTTGGCTATACAATTGCTATCATTAATGTCAATTTAGCACCTTCTAGAAATTGAAGGATATAAGCTGAAATCTCTTCATTTAGCTGCAGTCAAGTAAACATTGCAAGAGTATAAAACTTTTTTCGTTGAAGAATATTAGTTGTGAATCATTAGATTATATGAAAGGTTTATTTTCTCGAATTTCAACAAGAGGGATATTAGTTTCTAATTGATAGTTTCTATATCGATTTTCAAGTGTAACAAAATCTATATTTAAAAAAAATAAAATTTGTATGACGTGATGTTTTTTAAAATGTAAATAAATTATTTCAATGGGATTATTTTTTAAAATATCATATAATTTTAAAAATAAAAATAAAAGGATAAGATATTTTTGAATTTTAGTAGAGAGTTTTTAAAATTACTATAATAGAAGTCATATTATGGATAAAATCAAATAACCAAGATCTTATCGAATATTTACATAAATATCTGGCCAGATTTATATTTTACTTTTTATATCTGATATACATAGATGATATACCGACAATACGTGATTATACACATATTACATATGAATTATATATAAATTATATATCCTTTAATTTTTTAATTTAAGTAGTTGAGTGAGCACCTATTTAGGTTGATTAGATAAAGCAAAAAGAAAAATATGAAAGAATTTCAACCAAAGACTAAAAATATAAGTAAATTTCTTATGTAGACAATTTCTATTATAACTCATCCTTTTATAGTGAAATAAATTAAATTTTCTAACAAAAGAAAGAAAAACATAAAAAAAAAATAAGATAAAAGAAAATAAATTTAGAAACAAATAGATAGGAAATCTAAAAACCAGAAATAAGAGATGACAACGAATTTCTTCTTTTGTTTCATCTTTGTTGAGTATATAAATTTTGGAAGTTAGATCTCATCGATTTCAAATATATATTTTTTTCAACTCAAATACATAGATTATAATATAAAAAAATTTTAATTTACATTGTCTGTCATTTTTCAAAATCACTATTAGTAAGAAACTAATATGATATTTAAATCTGAATTTAAATGCAATTTGAATAGTTTGCATTGAGGCAAAGCCAAGTATGGTGTCGAGAAAAGAATAAAGTTACCACTTACTATTGGCATTGTGGTTAAGCCAAGTGACAAGCAAATAAATGGTAATAATATATGGTAACTTTTGTCTATATTTGGCTATGTTAGTTTTATCTATATATTTGAATTTAAATACAATTTGAGTTGTTTGCATTGAGGTTAAGCCAAGTATGGTGTCGAGAAAACACTACTTGGCAATTTTAAGACAAAATGTGCAATGTTATATAATAAAAATTACCTAAATTAACATTTAATGATTCAAAGAATAAAAAATCTGTATATATAGGGTATTCAAAATTCAAAATTCAAAATTTGTGGGTAGAGATATCGATAAATTCAAAATGGAGTCATACTAAAATAAAGTTGCACCGGCAACAAAATTATTTAAATTTTTAGAGAGCCGATTAAAGTGATTTTGAATTAAGGATAATATCTTCACTTGCATTATTATAAATATAATCATTATTGAAATATATATATAAAGTTTTAAAAATTAAAATTTCAAAATAGAAATATTTTTTAAAAGATAATAGCATACCAAATAAGAGTTCAAGTTATAGTAAAAGTGTCATGTCGTAACCAAAGAGTCGTTCATATTTTGTCAATCTTTGTGTTTTTCCATAAATACGAGTTATTATTTTGCTTCGTGACTATTTTTAGATTCCATTAACATCGATAAAAATTGTGCAAAAAAATATCATCACTACAAGATTTGAGAAAATATTTCTTTTTTCATATAGTGTTTCTTAATTAATAGCTAGCGATTATCTATAATTATCTAGAGGGTTTAAAGTTTAAATTTATTTAAATATAATTCAAATATGGTTAGTGTCAAATATCAAATTGGAGTTATACTGGAAAACAAATTCACTGCTAAAGAATTATTTAAATTTTTAGATAACCGGTTAAAATAAGTTTTGAATTAAGGATAATATTTTCTCTTACATTAGTATAAAAATAATTATTATTGACAAATAAAGTTTTAGAAACTGAAATTTAAAATAGAAATATTTTTTGAAAGATATCAACACACCAAATAAGAGTTCAAGTAGTAGTAAAAGAGTCAAGTCGTATCCAAAGAGTCCTCCATAGTCTCAGCCTTTAATTATTTGCCATAAATAGAGTTATTATTTTGCTTCCTGACTATTTCTATGATCCAATGACACCGATGAGAGAAAATAGAATTATAACTAGGAGATTTGAGAAATAGTTAATTTTTTTCATGTAGTGTTTCTTAATTAATATCCAATGATTATCTATATTTATCGAGAAGGTTTAAATTTTAAGATTATTTACATATAATCCAAATAACTGAAATACTTGACATGGTTAATATCCGCGCGGGTGTTAATACTAGTTATATACTAGAGCAAAAACTTAAATCAGTGTGAGTTAAAATGAATTCGGTTACAAACACACATGAACTGAGCTAGCCTATTAGGTGCAAGTTTAGCCAAACACAATACTTATACTTAAAAATTATATTTGTACTAGAAAATATATTAAATATATGTAAACACCAAATTACAAAATTAGTAATTAAGACAAACTATGATTTTATGATAAATTCAAAACTCATAGACGTAGACGAGCTCTACCTTTATCTGTCGATGAAATTAAAGTATTAGACTAAGAATTGTAGGGCTTTACCCCAAAAGGAAGCCCTTTCAAAAATTCTCAATGGCCGGAGAAAAACCCAGGCCAAAGAGGAGGTTTGGAAATAGTTTTCAACCAGCAATTGACGCGCCTCGGTTAGAACCTCACTAGCTGCGTCATTGCCCCAAGCGCAAAGATGATTTTGACTTGATTTCAACATTCGGCTTTATATTAAAACTTCAGTTGCCTGTCTTGAATGGTAGCCGATGTGGGAATTTTCGGCAACTTTAATTATAGTATTTCTATTTTACCTTTAAGGAGAAAATTAAAAGGATAATTTTGATAATTCAACTTATATGTCAAATCTATTTTTAATTTTTAAACTCCGTACAACACATAAAATGAGATGCAAAAAATATATACTTTCACATTAAGCAGAAAAAATTGTCAAATATTGCGTGAGTATCTTGAGGTAGAATAATAAAACTTTAATCATAGTCAAAATAATCTTTTCATGTGGCTCAATGTGTCTCATACGAAGGTTAACCAAAATTGTCCACTAAGTTAATGAATAATGTTGCAACCTAGGCCCTAGCTACTAGTTGTAGGTATACATATATCAACTTCCATGAAAATTACTCGTCATATAAGAATGGTGTGAACATCTTTTCGTAGTCCTCCTACATTAATTAAAGAAAATGATCTCCTACAATCAATTTCAATAAAAGAAAACATATGTTCAAAGATTTTCTTATTTTATTACTGAGCTCCCGTAAAAAGACCATATAAGCAAAACAAAGGTTAAAAAAATTCTAACTAGCTATAGACGTTAGGCAATAATAGCCTCTCCTGGCTTTAGATTTAATCTCGCGATTCTGTGGTTAAGGCTTTAGATTTAATCTTGCGATTCTGTGGTTCAAATTGTGTCTCTTAGTAACCAATTAGCTATATATCTATTATCTATAGTAGGGATAATTCTTAATATTGGCTAAGCTTGTCACATTTATGATTTTCGAAGATTCTCAGAGTTTCTTAAGATAACAGAGTACAAAATGAATCTTTTGATTCAAAAGATCATGTATAATTACTTCAATACTTATGCATTTTTTTTAGACGATTAAGAAAATAACTATCATGTGTTACTAAATAAATTCTACCATAATAATATATTAATTTGAACAAATGTGTCAGTTTGTTCTATTTTTACTAAATATATATTTACTTTTCAAAACTTTATTTATAACTTTAACAAAGTAAGACTGAAATAATATTCATATAACAAAAAAACCCGAGAAACCCGAATAAACCGACAAAATCAAACCAATTTAAATCGATATAGTAATTGGTTTGGTTTGATTTTGATAAAAAACGAACTAATCTGATCCATGTACGCCCCTAGTTTCTTATTGTTGAAAGGGGAAAATGTCAAGTTTACTTATTGACTTCAAATTTTTATTTATTTATCCACCGTTCAAATTGTCGAATAAATTTATCCTCGTTGTAGCCACTGGATCACATATACCCCTCCCTCTAATGGAGCAATGGTCCCACAGTAAGTACATAGGCAAATTTGATCCTTTTCTATTTTAAAAATTTTCAAGTAAGTTACACTTGTTGTATACGGGTGAAACCGAGCCCGTTGGACACCTCGATTCTCGATAGAGTAAACGGAGCAGAGACATGATCATAAGGAACCGGAATCGGGGCAAGGAGCCCCTCGAGTTGGGGTCCAGGCAAAACGCCTGCCCTCGGAAGAATTGGGGCCACATCCCCAGGTCCGATTCGAATCCCAAAGCGTCGGAGAGCATTACAAGATAATCGAGCACGAGTAGCAAAGGGCCGTGATATCCGCGCCTAGCCGATGTCACGGCGTGAATCTCGGCACGTATCGACAGTGAATCTATGATTAGCAAAATGGAAGATTTTTACATTTTATGGAATTGTACTTAGGGTAAACTCCCCTATTATATAAAGGGGAGTCTGACTATTCATTAGACACATTATAACATGTATATCGAGGCAATATATTCTTATTTTCTCTGTTATTCAAAGTTCTTACTTTTGTTCATTGGTTCTTCATTGTTGTGAGCCCGGGGTCGAAGGCAGGCATTACATTAAGCTGTTACTGAGTCCGAAAACACGTTTGGTAATTTATTATATCATTTATCTGCTTAATCTAACGTTATTTATCATTTGTATTGAATTAATCGGCATATCCTTAAAACCACATATAAATTTAATTGTTATCTATTTTTTAGGGTAAACAGTTTGGCGCCCACCGTGGGGCTAAGAATAATAGTGGCAATTTGATACAAATTTTTGATAACACACTCTATTTTATACTTGTTCTTTGAGCTTCTAATTTCAGGTCAAATTAAAAATGTCAAACTCCCAATCTGCCTATTTTAATGTTGATGCCGAGTCTGGCCACCATGGCGAGAACAACAACGTGGTGCCCAGCAACGAGGTGCCCCCTGTTGACCCTAACAGAGTCCAAGTCGCGAATCCGATCGATGCTAGCTCACACGTGGCTATCGAACCACTCTTGCCTACTGAACCCGAAAACAACGTTCGCGGGGGAGCACAGTTGATAGCCCGGAGTACACATAATGGCGAAGGTGATAGGATCAATTTGCGGGTGATCTTCGAAATGTTATAGGCTCAACAGGCAGCAATAGCGCAGTTGCAGAACCAAAGTCTCGCCCCCCATCAGAGTTGAGCCCGAACCATCACTAGAAAAAACTCGCAGAAATGAACTAGCCACAGAAAGGCCGGGTGAAGCAGAACCTAGGACCAACCCTGAGATAATAAAAATGCTCAAGGAACTGACAAAACATGTGGAATCGGGAGAAAATAACCAACGACAAAAAGATAGAGACATATAACTCCAGGGTCGATCAAATCCTAGGAGCACCACTGATACTGAAGGGCCAGGATTCTAAGAAATTTGTCCAAAAGCCTTTCCCTTCGAGCGCAGCTCCGAAGCCGATCCCAAAGAAGTTTCGTATGCCCGAAATTTCGAAGTATAATGGAACAACTGATCTAAATGAACATGTGACCTCCTACACGTGCCCCATCATGGGGAACGACTTGGAAGATGACGAAATCGAATCTGTTCTACTGAAAAATATCGGAGAGACCTTGTCAAAAGGAACTATGATATGGTATCACAACTTACCCTCGTAATTCTATTAACTCATTTGCTATGCTTGCAGATGCCTTTGTAAAAGCACACATCGGGACCATCGAGGCCGAGACCAGAAAGTCAGACCTTTTCAAAGTCAAGCAAAGAGATAACGAGATGCTCAGGGAATTCGTGTCAAAATTTCAAATGGAACAGATGGATCTACCTCTGGTCGTGGACGATTGGGCCGTTGAGGCATTCACCCAAGGACTCAAGCCCTAAAGCTCATTGGCTTCGCAACATTTAAAAATACCCGGCGGTAACTTGGGCCAACATCCATAACAGGTACCAATCAAAAATTAGGGTCGAAGACGATCAGCTCGGGGCCCCTTTTGAGTCTGTTTATCCCGTCAGAACTAGTGACATATCTAAAAAAGCCATCGATCATGAACCAAGATCGAACAGAGATTGGTAAAAACTATACAATGGAGATCGAAGGAGTAATGGGTCTGGGCGCAACCCTGTAAGGAGTGAAAGAAGAAGCGATAGAGGTCATAATAACTGGGGACTCATGAGCAAAAACGGTTTTGACAGACCCATCGGGTCTAAAGAGGAACCAAGGTTATCGGAGTACAATTTCAGCGTTGATGCTATCGGCATCGTATCATCCATCGGACGCATCAAAGACACTAAGTGGCCTTGACCATTGCAATCAGATCCTACCCAAAGGGACCCCAACCTAATGTGTAAGTATTATGGTACTCACGGCCACAGAACCGAAGACTGACGACAACTGAGAGAAGAAGTAGCCTGATTATTCAATAATAGACACCTCTGAGAATTTCTGAGTGATCGAACCAAAAATCACTTCAGGAATAGGGACTCCAACAAGCAGATTGAGCAAGAGGAACCTCATCACGTCATTAACATGATCATTGGTGGAGTTGACATCCCCCGAGAGCCGATGTTAAAGCGCACCAAGGTGTCATTACAAGAGAAAAATAGACTCGAAATTATATACCGGAGGGAACTGTATCTTTCAACGACGAGGACGATAAAGGCATCGTGCAACCACATAATAATGAGTTGGCAATATCTATACTCGTAAATAAATCTTGAGTTAAGCGTGTATTAAATGATCCATGTAGCTCATCCATTATCATCAGATCGAGGGTCATGAAACAGTTAGGTTAACAAGACTAGATAGTGCCTGTTGTCCGAGTTTTAAACGGATTTAACATGGCATGCGAGACTACCAAAAGGGAGATTACCCAGCCGATAAACACCGTCGGGACAGTACAAGAAACAAATTTCTACGTGATCGAAGGAGATATGAGATACAATGCTCTATTCGGAAGGTCATGGATTCACAACATGAGGGAAGTACCCTCGACACTACATTAGGCGTTGAAATTCCCCACACCGGGAGGGATCAAGACTGTTTACGGAAAACAACTAGCCGTAAAAGAAATGTTCCCTATTGATGAGGTGACCCCGATATTTGCACTCTCAACATCAAAGCGTCCAAGTTCGTCTACCAAGGAAGAAACCAAATAGCAACCACCGATGTCGGCTCCAACCGAACTAGAAAAGCAGTCATAGCCTCTGGTGATTCTGATGCCACCAAGTCAACGGTTGAGGAGCTGGAGAAAGTCAGATTGATCGAGAACTTCACCAATCGGAAGGTATACCTGAGCACAGGGCTAACTCCCGAGCTCAGAAAAAAACTCATTGGATTCCTGATGTTTTGTTTGGTACCATCTCGATATGACATGGATCCCACCAGAAGTAACTACTCACAAGCTGAGATTGGATCCAAAGTTCCACCTAGTTAAACAGAAGAGGAGGCCTCAGTCCGAAGTCAAGCATTCATTCATCAAAGACGAGGTATCCAAACTCCTTAAAATATGCTTCATTCGGGAAGTTAAGTACCCAGATTGGTTAGCAAACGTACTAGTGCCTAAAAGGGAAATAAATTAAGAATGTGTATAGATTACAAAGACTTGAACAAGGCATGCACTAATTGACTCTTTTCCTTTGCCTAACATCGATCGCATAATCGATGCGACGGCCAGCCATGAGATACTCAGCTTTCTCAATGCCTATTCCGGGTACAACCAGATTAGGATGGACCCGGGCGACAAAGAAAAGACTTCCTTCATCACTAAATACGGCACCTATTGTTATAACGTAATGCCATTCAGACTAAAAAATGTCGGTGCCACTTACCAACGACTAGTAAATAAGATGTTCGAAGAGCAAATAGAAAAATCAATGGAGGTTTACATTAATGACATGCTTAGTTAAGTCCCTGCGAGTAGAGGACCATTTGGAACATTTGCAGGAAACCTTCAACATAATAAAGAAATACAATATGAAGCTGAACCCGGAGAAGTGAGCATTCGGGGTCGAGTCCGGGAAGTTCCTTAGATTCATAGTGTCCAACCGAGGAATCGAGATCAATCTCGACAAAATTAAAACTATAGAAGACATCACTGTAATGGACAATGTCAAGGTCGTTCAAAGGTTAATCGGGCATATAGCCGCCCTAGGTCGGTTCATATCAAGGTCCTCCAATAAGAGCCATCAGTTTTTCTCATTGTTGAAAAAGAAGAATAACTTTTTGTGGACCCAAGAGTGCCACCAAGCTTTGGAAGAACTCAAACGGTACCTTTCGAGTGCGCCTTTGCTTCATACTTCAAAGGCAGACGAGCAGTTGTACCTGTACTTAGCGGTATCTGAGATAGTAGTAAGTGGAGTCTTAGTGCGGGAGGAGGAAGGTACTTAATTTACTATATATTATGTTAGCAGGACTCTAGGCGAGACCGAAATAAGGTATCTTCACTTGGAGAAATTGGCGCTCGCTTTGCTAAGCGCCTCCAAGAAGTTAAAGCCATATTTTCAATTCCAACCCATATGTGTCGTAACTACTTACCCATTGAGGAACATAATATACAAACCCGAGCTATCAGGACGGTTGGCCAAATGGGCCATGGAAATTAGCGGGTACGATATCGAATATCGACCCAGAACCGCCATCAGATCTCAAATTTTGGCACACTTCGTGGCTGACTTCACGTCGACCTTAATACCCGAAGTAGAAAAGGAATTTTTGTTAACCTTGGGGACCTCCTCGAGGACCTGGACCCTCTTTACGGATGGTGCCTCGAATGCGTCCGAACTCGGCATCGTGTTGAATCCACCCACGAGTAACATAGTTAGGCAATCTATTAGAACTGTAATGTTGACTAACAATGATGCTGAATATGAGGCCATGATTGCAGGTCTTGAATCGGCTAAAAGCCTGGGGGCCGAAGTGATCGAAGCTAAATGGGATTCCCTCCTTATAGTAAATCAAGTCAATGGGACATTCGAAGTAAAAGAGGAACGAATGCGAAGATACTTGGATAAACTACAGGCAACGCTATATCGATTCAAGGAATGGACACTACAACACGTACCTCGGTATCAAAATAGCGAAGCAAATGCTCTGGCCAACTTGGGGTCATCGGTTGATGACGATGAATTCAGCTCAGGAACGATCGTACAACTCATGAAATCGGTAGTGGAAGAAGGCCATGCCGATATAAACTCGACAAGTTTAACATGGGACTAGAGAAATAAGTACATAGATTACCTGATGACTGGGAAGCTGCCTTCGGATCCCAAAGAATCGAGAACTCTGCGCACGAAGGCGACTAGGTTTAGCCTGTCTGAAGATAATACTCTGTTTAGAAGAACGTTCGATGGCCCACTCTCCATATGCTTTGGGCCGGGAGACACCGAGTATGTTTTAAGGGAAGTTCATGAAGGCACCTACGGAAACTATTCGGGGGAAGAATTGTTAGTTCGAAAGATAATCAGAGCCGACTATTACTGGATCGACAAGGAGAAAGATGCGAAGGAGTTCGTGCAAAAATGCAACAGCTGTAGGAGGCACGCACAAATGATCCATCAGCCCGAGGAGTTACTACACTAGGTCCTATCTCCATGGACGTTCATGAAGTGGGGAATGGACATCGTCGGTTCCCTATCATGGGCACCCAGCAAGGTTCAACTTATACTATTTATAACTGACTATTTCTCTAAATGGGTTAAAGCTCAAGCGTTCGATAAGGTCCAGGAAAAAGAAGTCATCAACTTCATTTAGGACCGCATCATATGCCGGTTCGATATACCGGCCGAGATAGTATGTGATAACGGGAAGCAGTTCATCGGCAGCAAAGTAAGCAAATTTTTCTAGGACCATAAGATCAAGAAGATTTTGTCAACACCCTATTACCCTAGTAGGAACGGGCAGGCAGAGTCGATGAATAAAATAATCCTTCAAAACCTTAAGAAAAGGTTGGCCGATGCCAAAGGGAAATGGAAGGAAATCCTGCCCCAAGTTTTGTGGGCATATCGCACAACCTCAAAATTCAGTACCGGGGCCACCCCGTTTTCATTGGTCTACGACGCCGAAGCACTAATACCGATCGGGGTGGGAGAATCGAGCCTCAGGTTCCGATATGCGACCGAAGAATATAACGGCAAGGCCATGAGCACGGGCCTAGAATTACTAGATGAGAGATGCGAGGCCACCCTAGTCCGGTTGGCCACCCAAAAATAGTGGATAGAAAGGTACTACAACCGAAGAGCCAACTTTCGACATTTCAACATCGGGGACTTGGTATTAAGAAGAGTAACACAGAACACCCGGAACCCGAATGAAGGGAAGCTAGGACCGAATTGGGAAGGTCCGTATCGAGTCATCGAGATTACTGGTAATGGTTCGTACAAACTCAAATCGGGAAACGACACACAACTACCAAACAACTAGAACGTGACCCACTTAAAACGATACTACTGTTAAGGTATGCCATCATTTGTTTTCTTTTATTTTGGCTAACACTAGCAGGCAACAACCGAAGGAGAATGTAGCTGATTAGGCCTGAAAGCACGCGTTGCACTCTTTTTTCCTTGAACCATTTTATCCCAAATGGGTTTTCCGGTAAGGTTTTTAACGAGGCAACAATAAATCGTGCTAACTTAGAGTTGAAGACCGACTTTAAATCAGAGTCAATGGTCGCATCAACAGTATCCGAGTCCACTCGAAGATCGATCTCGAATATTGGGGGCCATCACCCTCGGGTCATGAGTTTTAGCAAGGAAGGAAACTCTGTGCTGGAATAGTCTAAGCTCAGAGGTTAGGCCTCATTGTAAGGGCCAAACGGTCAAATGAACTGTGCCCGAGTAGGTCACACCGGCCGCAATACAAGCTTTTATACAATCTTGTACGTTACGCACGGAAATGAAAGAAAGTTTCTACTTTGCTAACAAACATTTTTTGCTTCTTAAAAGTATCGAGTGATGACGTCCACAACACACCTCACTAAGAGATATGATACGGTCGTATGCAATAATAATTACCCAACTATGAGTTGGGGTCGAATCCACTGGGAGTTATAAGGGGTGTCAGGAGTATATATTTAAAGCAAGTGAATAAACTACCTAAATTGCACTTCCACAATAGAGTTTTAATTTTTACTTCTACTATAACTCTAATGATTTCAAGCTAAGGTGAATAAACTAGAGATGAATGTTTTTGATATTTTTCCAAATAGTTTAAAGGCCTAGAGTTGTGACCATAACCTAGGTATTTGCCTCATGGGATAAAGACGGTAATACTTGTTTTGTTATTGGGGTGTATTATAGCTCTCAACTCTATATTACCCACTCAATACCTCTAGGTCAAAGAGTGATTTTGCCCAATTTGGCTTTCTCAAGCCCAAATGGGTATCAAATAAAATAATTGATATGAGCTCAAGTCGGGTTCTTACTATCTCTAGTTTGAACCCTTTAATTAGGCTAATCAATCTCTCAATTAACCCAATTTCTTATTAGTCAAGTTATCCTAGACTAGGTCTCTCTTTTTCAAGTAGAGACTAAGAGCCCGTTTGGAATGGCTTAAAAACAGTGGCTTTTAAGTTAAGTGCTTAAAAGTACTTTACAAGTGTTGGAACTTGTTTTATAAATAAGCAGTTACGTGTTTGGATAAAAGTGCTGAAACTAAAAATAAGAAGATGAACTGTTTGGTAAACAAGTGCTGGTAAGCACTTTTTCTTGTTAAAATGACTGAAATATCCTTAAAGTTGTTAACATTATAAAATCAATTTTCTAAAGCAATTAAAAACTGGAAAAAACTAAATTTTGTTTTACCTAAAAACTGGAAAAAAAAATTTGTTTTTTCAGTGTTTACAAAAACATTGCTTTAGAAAATTGCTTTTGAGTTTTTGTTTTTAGTTTTTACAAAAACAATTGCTTTAGAAATTATTTTTCAGTTTTTTTAAAGCAATATTTTTCTAAAAACTAGAAAAGCATATTTTCAATATTTTCAGTTTTTAGATAAAACAAAATCAGTTTTTTTCAATTTTTAAATGCTTTTCATTTTTTCCAGCTTTTACAAAAATATTGTTTTAGAAAATATTTTTCAATTTTTTTGTAAAAAACTAGAAAAAAATAATATTTTCGTTTTTTTCAATATTTAGTAAAAAATAAATTCAGTTGTTTCCAGTTTTTACAAAAAATAAATTACAATAGTATAACGAGGGGGTATTCTTAGACCATTTTCGAAAGTATATGGGTATATTTGACCATTTGCCGTAAAAGAAAAGGAAGGATTCAACGACCAAAAAAATTAAATGTTATGGAACAAAAAAAAGAAGCTAAAAGAATAATATTTCTACTAAGGGGTAATTTCGAAATTAAGAAAAATTATAAGGGATAAGAATGTAATATCTTTGGTCAAAGCAATATGGCTTTTAAGCCAATTTCAAAAAAGTTGGATTTTTCAACTTATCGATTTTGGATTTTTAAGCAGATTTTAACTTTTTTTAAGCCCTTTGTTTGGTTGCCAAACACTTCCACAAATTAAACATGAATCAATGTCTGCAACCATTAATTCTAAAATTGAAGCATGAACTAAGCTAAATAATCAACACCCAATCATAAACAAGTATAAAATTAATCACCCATAAGGTTTACACACTAGGGTTGGGTCACAACCCTAGTAAAACTCTAGCTACTTATAATGGGATTTGAAGAAAATAAAGAAGAAATACTAATTAGACCCATAATGAAAGATTAAAATGATGAAATATATTGTTTAAACACCAAAATAATGTAAAACTTCCTAAAGTAGTAAAAAGAAACGGCTACAACAACTTTTAATGTTCAAACTTGACCTAATTTTGTGAAACTCGTCTATTATACAGGACCAAAAATGCCCCTCGGGAGGCTCTGCGGCCGCAAAATTCCATGTGCGGTCCGCAGATTTCTTCAGTTGGCAGGAAGGAGGATTCTGCCACCACACATTTTTGAACTGCAGCCGCACAATTCTTGTGTGGTCCTCACTTCACAAAGGCTTCAGGACTTGGTTTTCTTGCATATTCTCTGAACTTTGAATCTTTGTCAGTGAAAGCCCAGTTCTGCAGCCGCACAATTCATGTGCAGTCCGCACATTGCTGAAAAGTCTGTTGGGTTCTGCTTCTTGGGTTGCGGCCGCAGATGGAATTCTGCGGACCGCACATCTTTGCTTCTGCACCCTTTATTGCCTTGTACTTTGGAACACTTCTTTTTGAGTCGGATTTCATCATGGGAGACCAAACTTCCAGCATTCCTGCAATTTGCACAATTTAATTAGTTTCATGAACACAATTCAATACTTTTGGACTAAAACAAAAGCTAAAAGGTGCTAATAAACCGTCAAAATCCCCACTTATCATCTCCCCCAAACTTAAATCTTTTCTTGTTTCAAGCAAATAAATTTGTTCCCACCTCCAAAAGTTAAGGGTCATTTCAGTGAGTCAAAGGTGATCCATTCACACATCAATTAGGACCAACAATTACCCACACTACTCATGCATTATCAACAAGGAGACAAGTTAAGCATTCATGCACATATAGTTCTACTATGATATTTGAGTTTCAAGAATTGACTTTACTCATCAAGGACTCTTCATCTATCATGTAGGCCATGGTAGACTCCAAACTCTGCCTCCTCTACTTTCTATTTACCAAGCTCACTTAAGAAATTTAGCACTCAATCCAAAGATTTATGAAAGGTTCACTCACCTCTCTCAAAAGAATATCACAAGTACGACGTCAAGTACCATAGGCTTGCACATCATGTAGATCGCCACTAATGTAAGCTCGCTTGGTTTGAAATCAAGTAGGACTCCTTTCGGGATGTAATGAAGGCTTTTGGGTTAGGGTAGGATACCATATGGGTAAGTGGTTACACATTTCCTTAAGAACTCCATCTTTTATTTTTCGGCTCACACTTTGCCAATTCTTAGAGGCACTTTCTTTTCATTGGGGAGTAGAGAGACTTAGCATCACTCTTTCTTGATCATTTCATTCTTTTTCTCCCTTTTTGATTTCTCCATGTTTGGGATCATTCCCTCTATTTTTTTGTATCCATTCAACCCTTCCACTTATTCACTTTTTGCATTTTTCTTTTTTGTTCTTTTCGTTTCTTGCCTTCTCTTCTTATAGAGATTATTTCTTTTCTCTTTTTGTGGCTTGGTATCTTTTTCGGGTTCCTCATCTCTCCCCCAAACTTACATTTTAAGCCATTTATTTCACAAGAGTTTTAAGGAAAGCTCGGGTGCCAAGAGAGGGTCACGACAAAACGGGTAAAGACTTGTAACATGGTTATCAAATGAGAAAGGCTAGAGGCTCAAAGGGGTTGACTAGGAATAATGACATTGGTTGGCAATAGAAAACTCAAACGGATCAAGGATAGCCTACAATCACTTCTCAAACCAAGAAAAACTTAGGATTTCGGCTTGAAACACATTCGGGGCAAGTTCTAGACCCTTCGCACAGATACTTAGAGTAGCAGCAATTCATCTCACTCCTCACGCAACCAGATTGTAAAAGAGAGACAAAGTCGAGGGCCCACAATGACCACATTCAAGTTTAAGGATCACTATGGTCCAACTAAACTACTCGATGATTGTCAAAGTCAACACAAGAGTCACAAAGTCACTACTAGAGCTATTTCTTTCAAAAACCTTGTCTCTAACCATAAACATGTAGTTAAGTGTTTGGTGCCAATTGAAGCATGGTTGAATCTTTGAGCATGACTTAATTAGGTCTTTTTATTCATTACTACTACTATTATTACCTAAACACAAAAATAGACTCATTTCCCTAAGAAGGTTGTCACACCATCCATCGTTGGAACGAGACACCTGGTTCACACAACAACTACCTTTGGAAAGAACCGTGACATTAAGAAAATCAAAGGCTTATTATCTACTAAAACATAAAAGGAAGCTACTAAACAAAACAAGAGCTAATACGCTACTAAAACATTAAAAGAAACTAATAAGAAAAAGCAAAGAAAAAAAAAAGAAAAGAAAAACTACTAAAGATAGGATGAATATACATAGTAAGAAAGAGAGAATATACATACATACAATTAAGAAAATAGAGAATATCATCAAATTATTACATGCCAAATGTATCAAAGTACCAAATGTGTCAAATAAACTCTGCCTCCCTTTCTGAATAAAAGTAAGCATTGTCCCCAATGCGTAGCAAAATAAGAGTAAAAGAGGGAATAGTGAAGAAAACTCCATATGGTTCCTTGGACATCTCTGTGTCCCCGGCAATGTCATCACCCTCAAGATCAGCCAACTGAATCTCATCATTCTCAACTCTATGTGTAGTTGGATTGGCGAACATCTGACGCACTGCCTCAACAGTGTGCGCAGCAAGGTCTGGCTCTCCAGGCTGGCCAGTTGGTGCCACCAGTGTAGATGGTGCTGAAGGATGTGGGGCGAAATTGTGTGGGTCAAGCAGCATATCAAGGGGAGATCTTCGGCTGTAGCAATCCTGGTCACCACTCTCCGGAGCTTGTCCAATGTCTTCTTGCTGGCCTGGGACTTCCTCATCTTCTTTACTTCCTTTCCCATCTCTTCAATCACTGATCTATGTTATACCAAGGTGTCCATGATAGTCTTTTGATTCTCCAAAATTTTCTTCATTGTCTCCTCAATGTTAGAAGGAACTTGTGATTCCTATGAGGTGGACTGCGTTGCAATAATACTGGACAAGTCAGTCAATTTTACAGTGGTTGTCTGCTTCCAGTTGTTGAGACTCGCCAATGTCTGGGAGACTCATAGTTTAGATAGTGGGTGAGTAGTCACAGGCACTGGCTTCAAAGTCGAGGTGAGATATATGGCAGGGGCTGCAATAAGGACTATGGACGATGGTGGAGGCATAACTGCGGCACTAGATGAAGGCTCAGCCAAAGTGGATGGAACAACAAGTGTCTCGGGAGCTACCACTGCTGGCTCATCAGACTGGTCTGTGGTGGTATGAGGCTGAACTTTCTTCTTCGGATTGCTCGCATCCATCAGTGAGTACCAAGAAAAAGGCTTCTTCAACTTCACCTTTGTATCATAATCCCTCGGCTTTACCTTTGCATCAGTGAGATATTCTGTAATGGTGTTGGGATACGGGTAGAATGACTCATCTTGCCGAGTGATCACTGAGATGTTGGCCGACATCATGGCACCCATGTTGATTGGGTACCCGGCCATAATAGAAGCAACCAGAACTGCCCGAGGAATCGGAAGGTGAGTCTCATTCTGGCATGGATCCAACCTGTTGCATACAAATATATGCCATCCCTTTGCCTCAAAGCTCAACGTGCTACGGTGGATGGGAACCCCAATAGCAATCCATGGTGGTGGTGGCCCTGGTGGTGCCAGAATCTCCGGCAACACAGGTCGGACCTCATCCCCCAATGCACACTTCTCCAAATGCTCCTTCGGCTCAACATCTTCAAATCCCAAGTACGCGTTGAGTGTATGCTGATCAAACCTCACTTTTAGGTTACATACTTTGGTCACCTTTGTCCCTTTTTTTATATGAGCCACGTTGGCGTAGAATTCACGGTCAAAGTACTCTTTGGCATCCATTACACTCTGAGTGAACCACATCCACCCCTTGTGTGCCCTGAACTGTCTCAAAACTGCTGGGTTGTACCTCGCCAAGTCTGTCAACAGAAACTATCACTCAAGAGTTAGCGACCTCGCGGGCCACTACACACGAAAGCTGGTGAAGGCAACCAGGCTGACAAAGCGGTCCTCCCAAACCTATTTCTTCTTCGATCTTTCAAGACCAGTAGATGTAGCATCTCCCCCTCTGCCATCATCGGGGATATCATGAACTGGAGCATCCTGTGCCTCAGGGACTCGTGTAGTCGATGGCTCATAATCCTGACTAGCAATCTTCGATCCCTCGGAAGTGCTATGAGATAAGGATGGCTCATCCCTGAGCTGGTATCTCCCTGTGGGCCTCAACTGTACGGCTGACTGCTCCTGAACAGAGGCTGAGTTTCCCTCTGATACTTCCCTAGACGGGACATATGAGCTCGTCTCGGGGAGATCCGCACCTCTCCCTCTGTAGATTGTTGCTTTCTTCCTTACTGTATTTGGTTGGCTAAGGGCTAAGGCACTCTTGCCTCGGCCCCAAGAAGGTTCACCTCTCCCTTTTGAATTGTCGTCGCATCTTCTAGATCGAACCATTGTCTGTATCAAACAAAGGCGATTGTTAGTTGCAATTCAAAGCTCATACATACACATGAGATGTACAAATAAAGGATAACCAGAGTACACAGTGAGGGTGTTCAATCAAAGCATGCTTGCAGGTAACAAGAACTGCGGTCCGCACAAATTTTCTTGCGGCCGCAGATGAGGACATGCAGACCGCACAATTTTGTTTCGCAGCCGCAAAAGTGAAGTGCGGTGCGCACAATTTCACTTGCGGTCGCACCTCTGAGACCCAACAAATGCCAACTCTCTGATGATAGAGAATTGGCTGATGTGCGGTCGTAACATGAAATCTGCGGTCCGCACATTTTATCTTGCGACTGCAGATCCCTTCTTTCACTATGTTGCCCTAAAATCAAAATCTGCGGACCACACAAATTCAGGTGCGGCCGCAGAATTCAAAAATTACGAATAATTCAATTTTTTCTATCTAGGTTTTTTCAATTTCATGCACAATTTTACATGGAAACATCATAGAAGCATGAAAATATGTTAACCCAATCCCCATAGAGCATGTATTAATTAACCCATTACTGATTTACCCCCACATGGATACACAATTGAATTCTAATTACAATTGACCTAAAAAGAACTAAAAATCTACAAATTAAAAGAAAAAGATTAACAAAAAATTGAAGCATACCAGATGAATGAGTGTAATGAGTGACTGATCAAAGATGTTGTGTGTGTGGACAGATGAAATCATCAAGAAGTTTCAGTAGGGCACTATTTTTTTGTTTAGAGAGTGAAAAATGTACAAATGGCCATATTCCTCTATTTATACCAGTTGTTTGGCTAAGGGAAAGAAGAGCGAGTGCGGACCGCACTCTGTTACCTGGTGAATCCATCTCAGCATCTCATCTGTGGTTCACACAATTTTGTATGCGGCCGCAAATTTTCATGTACGGTTTCACACATCACCCTTTTCTCTAACAGGCTAAACTTCAGAGAGTGGGTATTTTCAACCTTTCATTTGGGCAGCTTGCAAGATAATTATGCCGCCGCATTACACTTTTGATACAACAACCATTAATGTACTGTCCGCACAAATCAACTAAGGTCCGCAATTCTTAGAGCACTTAGCCAAAATTTTGGTCCATAATTCGTATAAGTCACACGCAGCCCTGTAGCACACTTCAAATCAAGTTAGAATAAAAATAACACCTAACTACAAAAAGAAAAGGAAAAGAAACATATTTTGCCTCCCAAGAAGCGCCTGATTTAACGTCACGACACGACGCAAAATATCCTCAATTGAAATAAATGACCGCCACGATGTAGCTATCTCCCATCTTTACTAAATAGTGCTTCACCCGGTGACCACTGACTCAGAATACTTTATTGTTTTTGTTCTTCAAGTCTAATGTACCAAAAGGTGTCACACCCATAATTTCAAAAGGACCACTACATTTAGACTTTAGCTTCCCGGAAAACATCCTCAACCTTGAGTTAAACAACAATACAAGATCGCCCACCTTGAACTCTTTGTTCCAAATGTATTTGTCATAAAGATATTTCATCGTTTATTTGTACAAGGACGAACTTGCATAAGCATGGTACCGGAACTCTTCCAATTCATTTAAATGTGCAACCCTCAAGTTAGCGACTACATCCCAATCAAGATTCAACTTCTTTAGAGCCCACATGGCATTGTGCTCTAGTTCCACCGAAAGATGACAAGCTTTTCCGAACATCAACCGGTATGGCGATATTCCGATAGGTGTTTTGTAAGCTGTTTGATAAGCCTATAATGCATCATCAAGCTTCTTAGACCAATCCGCCCGATTAGCATTCACTATTTTGGACAAGATACTCTTTATCTTCCGATTGGAGACTTCCACTTTCCCACTAGCTTGTGGGTGATAAGGAGTCGTGACTTTGTGAGTAATATCATACTTGCTAAGCAAAGTGTCGAAAGCCTTGTTCCAAAAATATGACCCCCAATCGCTTATAATAGCACGTGGAGTACCAAACCTTGTGAAAATATTCTTCTTCAATAAAGCCACCACATTTCTCGCCTCATTGATGGGTAAAGCAATGGCCTCAACCCATTTGGACACATAATCAACCGCAAACAAGATGTAGGTATTTCCACAAGAAGTCACAAAAGGGCCCATAAAGTCAATACCCCATACATCAAAAATGTTAATCTCCAAAATAGTTGTGAGAGGCATTTCATTCTTTTTTGAGATTTCACCGACCCGTTGACATTCATCACATCTTTTCACTAGCTCACTTGTATCCTTGTAAAAAGTGAGCCAATAGAAGTTGCAACTAAGCACTTTGGCCGCCGTTCTTGTACCACCATGATGACCACCATATGGCGACGAATGAGAAGCCCCAAGAATTTCACCTTGCTCTTTTTCCGGTACACATCTTCTAATCACCCCATCCGTACAAATCCGGAAAAGGTATGGTTTATCCCAATAATAATCTTGACAATCCCGTTTGAGTTTCTTCCTTTGGTTTGAAGAGAACTCATCCGGAATGATTCCACACATAAGAAACTTTGCTAGATCCGCAAACCATGGCACCTCTTTCATTGAAATAGCCAAGAGTTGCTCATCAGGGAAGGAGTTATTGATTTCAAAGCCATCATACGGCCTCCCCTCCTCCTCCAAATGAGACAAGTGGTCTGCCACTTGGTTTTCATTCCCTTTTCTATCTTGGATGTCAATATCAAACTCTTGCAACAAAATCATCCATCTCATCAACCGATATTTAGAGTCCTTCTTGCTCATAAGATAACAAAGCACCGCATGATCCGTGTGGGCAATGACTTTTGCACCCATCAAGTACAGGAAGAACTTCTCAATTGCAAACACAATGGCAAAGATCTCTTTCCTCGTAACGTTATAGTTGACTTAGGCACTATTCATGGTCTTACTAGCATAGTAGACCGGATGAAAAAAGAATTTATGCGTTGCCCCAAAACAGCTCCAACCGCTACATCACTTGTACCACACATGAGTTCAAAAGGGACACTCTAATTTGTAGTGGTGATGATGCGAGTAGTTGTCAACTTGAACTTCAACAATTCTAAAGCCCTCATGCAATCATCATTGAAGTTGAACTTAGCATCCTTTTCAAGAAGCTTTCACAACAGGTTCACCACCTTAGAGAAATATTTGATGAAACGCCGATAAAACCCCGCGTGGCCTAAGAAACTACGCACACCCTTCTCCGAAGATGGAGGTTGAAGTTTAGAAATCACCTCAATTTTTTCCTTATCAACTTCAATTTCATGCTTTGAGATTTTGTGGCCAAAGACAATGCCTTCCTCGACCATGAAATAACATTTCTCCTAATTAAGCACCGAATTTGTTTCTTCACATATAGCCAACACTTTATCCAAATTTGCAAGACAATCATCAAACAATCTCCAACTACCGAGAAGTCATCCATGAAAACTTTAAGGTAGTTCTCCACCATGCCATAAAGATAGCCATCATACACCTTTGAAAAGTCATCGGTGTATTGCACAAACCAAATTACATCCGCTTGAAGGCGAAAGTACCATAAGGACATGTAAAGGTTGTTTTCTCTTGATCTTCCAGAGCAATAAGAATTTGGTTGTAGCCCGAATAACCATCAAGAAAGAAATAGAAAGCACGGTCGGCCAATCTATCAAGCATTTGATCTAAGAAAGGAAGTGGAAAGTGATCCTTCCTTGTGACTTTGTTGAGCTTGCGATAGTCCATACACACCCTCCATCTGGTCACGGTTCTTGTGGGAATCAACTAATTCTTGTCATTGGTGACCACCGTCATGCCCCCTTCTTTGGGACACATTGAACCGGAGAAGTCCACGAACTATCGAAGATGGGGTAGACAACCCCGGCATCCAACCACTTGATAATTACCTTCTTGATAACTTCTTGCATAGCTCATTAAGTCTCCTTTGATGTTCAATAGATGGTTTGGTTCCATCCTCCAACTTGATCGTATGCATACAAAGGGCGGGGCTTATCCCCCGAATATCCACCAATGTCCATCTAAAAGCCTTATTCTTCTTTTGTAGCACCGCCAATGTGGAATCTACGTGCACATTAGTCAAACAAGATGAAAGAATAAACGGTAAAGTAAAACAAGGGCCAAGAATTTCATACTGAAGATGTGGAGGCAATGATTTCAACTCCAAGGTAGGAGGTTCTTAAATAGAAGGCTTTGTATGAAGAGTTGTCCTATTTTCAAGATCCAAAGATAATTTTTGGGGTGCATAGTTATACGACCCCATTCCTTGCAAAGAGTTCACACATTCCATGAAATCATCCATCTCGTCATCATCAAAGTTGAGCAAGACGGCCTCCAACATATCACCAACATTGATTGTAACACTTGTTTCATCAATAATAACATCGGTCACCAAGTCCACAAAAGAACACCTCATAGCTATTTGGTTGCCGCATGGACTTGCACATATGGAATACCACTTTTTCATCACTAAGAGCCTTCCCCGTAGCAAGGAAAGGTCTTCCAAGAATAATCGGCACTTCATAATCAACCTCACAATCTAGAATGACAAAATTCGCCAGAAGAATGAATTTATCAACACAAATTAAGACATCTTCAATCACTCCCCAAGGCCTCTTCATAGTACGATCGGCCATTTGCAATCTCATAGAGGTGGATCTTGGTTTCCCAATCCCCAAAGTCTTGAAAACCAAATTGGGCATCAAATTGATACTTGCCCCAAGATTACAAAGGCCTCACCATTTTGCTTGGCAAGTCTTTGAGGCTATGAAGGTGGAGGCTTAGGCAATAGTGCCTTAGTCTTTTGCACTACCAGCTCTGGTTGTCAATAATGTGATCCGTAGATGGGTTCACCTCCTCTTGAGTCTCTTCCACATTATCATCAATATCAATCCAAACTTCATCATTAGGTTGCACCATATTGTTCGAGATCTCTTCTTCTTGCACCACTTGCTCATCATCCACAAGTTACCTTTGACTTGAGGTGGGTGCATTCCCACCTCTTCCACTTCTTATAGTAACGTCCATGGCATGCCTCGTGTTGTTTTCACCCTTTGGGTTTACTATCGTGTCACTTAGTAGTGCCCCCCTTAGGAAGAGAATTTAGAGCTTGGGAGATTTGCCCCATTTGAACTTCTAGGTTGCAGATTGATCTGTTGTGTTAGGCAAATTAGGCATCTGAATCAATATTCTTTTCCATTATTTGCTTGAACATATTTTCAATATGCCCCATCTTAACATGAACCCTGGGAAGGATAAGGAGGTGGGTTGCTCGATTGTTGATACATCAGGGGCCTTTGAAAACCCGACCCCCGGTTGCCTTGATTGTTGTTCCATCTGCCTTGATTGTTACACCCCCCTAATTTCCTTGATAATTTTCGCTCCAATTTCCTTGATTGTTGTTATTATGCCAATTCCCTTGATTGTTGTTTCCGCTCCAATTTCCTTGATTGTTGTTGTTATGCAAATTCCGTTGATTGTTGTTTCCGCTCCAATTGCTTTGATTGTTAGAATTCCAATTGCCTTGATTCTTTTGAGGTTTCCATTTTTGTTGGTTTAGTCCTTGGAAGTTGTTTCTTTTCCCTTGAAAGTTATTCACATGTTTCACTTCCTCATCTTGTTCATTGTAGGAATCATCTTGCTCAAAATCATTATCTTCTTGCACATAATTCTCCACTTGATTTTGCACTTGTAGACCCTTTGTCCTCCTCTTGTTCATCATCATGTTCACTCCCTCCATGACATTGACTTGCTTGGGATTTTGCAGTTGATTTAGTTGGGCCTTTGCTAGTTGTGCCGTGGTGGTTGTCAACTCAGCAATGGCTTGCCCATGGTCTTGCAACTCTTTGTGAAGGTGGATCATATTTGGGTCACCTTGTGGAACATTGGCCCCGGATTGCCAAACCGATGACGTTTCCGCCATCTCATCCAAAGTTGATTCACTACACATTAGTTGGTTGTGTTAATCCCACGATAGAAAGTTTGTTGAATCATGTTTTCCGTCATATCGTTGTTGGGACATTCCTTAACCATTATTCTATAACGTTCCCATATCTCGTGTAGTGCTTCATTCGACTTTTGCTTGAATGACAAAATCTCATCTCGAAGTGTAGCCATGCGCCCCGGAGAGAAGAACTTAGAAACAAACTTTTCCGCCAACTCATCCCAAGTGTGAATGGAATGGTTCGGCAATCGTTCCAAGCAATCTAAAGCTTTCCCTCGTAGAGAGAAGGGAAAAAGCTTTAGCCTCAATGAATCCTAGAAGATATTTATTTATTTGCTCCCCCAACAAGTATCCACAAACCCCTTCAAATGTTTGTACGCATTTTGAGTTGAAGTATCGATGAAGAAACCCTGTTGCTCAGGCAAAGTAAGCATCACATTGGTGATTTGAAAGTTGCCCGCCCTAATACGGGGAGGGACTATTGCACTTGCATATCCTTGATTGGGTAATATCCAGTGTGGAGCCGCTCGTGGTGGAGGTGAGAGTGGAGTAGGGACATTGTCATGAGACACTCGGCCTCTTCTATTGGCTTGAAGTTCAAGAGGAACCTCATAAACTTGCTCATCCTCGATATCTACATCCCCCAAAGGCAAATTTCCGAGCTCATTGTTTACCATGGTTGTACCTATGATTTCTCGCACAAGTTAGTAACACAAAAGGAAAAAAAGATATTCCAAAAACAAACCCAAATATATAGCTAACAACATTTTAACTCCCCGACAATTGCACTAAAAAATTGATGACATCCACAACACACCTCACTAAGAGATATGATAAGGTCGTATCCAATAATAATTACCCAACTATGATTCGGGGTCGAATCCACTGGGAGTTACAAGGGGTGTCAGGAGTATATATTTAAAGCAAGTGAATGGACTACCTAAATTGCACTTCCATAACAGAGTTTTGATTTCTACTTCTACTATAACTCTAATGATTGCAAGCTAAGGTAAATAAACTAGAGATAAATGTTTTTAATATTTTTCCAAATAGTTTAAAGGCCTAGGGATGTGAACATAACATAGGTGTTTGCCTAATGGGATAAAGACGTTAATACTTGTGTTGTTGATTGGGGTGTATTATAGCTCTCAACTCTATGTTACCCACTCAATACCTCTCGGTCAGAGAGTGATTTTTGCCTAATTTGGCTTTCTCAAGCCCAAATGGGTATCAAATAAAATAGTTAATATGAGCTCAAGTCGAGTTCTTACTATCTCTAGTTTGAACCCTTTAATTAGGCTAATCAATAACCTAATTCCTTGTTAGCCAAGTTATCCTAGACTAGGTCTCTCTTTCTCAAGTAGAGACTAATTCAAATAGGCATGAATCAATGTTTGCAACCATTAATTCTAAAATTAAAGCATGGACTAAGCTAAATAATCAACACCCAATCATAAACAAGCATAAAATTAATCACCTATAAAGTTAACACACTAGGGTTGGGTCATAACCCTAGTACAAATCTAGCTACTCATAATGGGATTTGAAGAAAATAAAGAAGAAAAGCTAATTAACCCATTATGAAAGATTAAAATGATGAAATATAATATTTAAACACCAAAATAATGTAAAACATCCTAAAGTAGTAAAAGGAAACGGCTACAACAACTTTTAATGTTTAAACTTGACCTAATTGTGTGAAACTCGTTTATTTATATAGGGCCAAAAATCATGGACAAAAATACCTCTCGGGAGGTTCTGCTGCCGCACAATTCCATTTGCGTTCCAAATATTTCTTTAGTTAGTAGGAAGGAGGATTCTGCGGCCGCACATTTCTAGACTATGGCCGCAAGGCAACTTCTGCGGCCGCACATTTCTTGTGCGGTCCTCACTTCACAAAGGCTTCAGGACTTGGTCTTCTTGCATATTCTCTGAACTTTGAATCTTTGTCAGTGAAAGCCCAGTTCTGCGCCCGCACAATTCATGTGCAGTCCACACATTGCTGAAAAGCCTGTTGGGTTTTGCTGTTTGGATTGCGGCCGTAGATGGAATTCTGCGGTCCACAATTTCTTCTGCGGCCATAGAATTCCTTCTGTGGACCACACATCTTTGCTTTTGCGCCCTTTATTTGCCTTGTACTTCAGAACATCCTTTTTGAGCCGGATTTCATCATGGGAGACCAAACTTCTAGCATTCCTGCAATTTGTACAATTTCATTAGTTTCGGGAACATAATTCAATACTTTCAGACTAAAAGAAAAGCTAAAATGTGCTAATAAGCAGTCAAAATCCCCATTTTTTATCGAGCCTTAGGGCTACTCCTACCTAAGGGTGGCAAGTGGGCCGGTCACGGGCCTAAACGAGCTAAGTGGTCCGGTCCAAACGATCCCGGTCCCGGTCCCAAATTAAACGGGCTAAACGGTCTTTTTGCAGGGACCGGCCCGGGACCAGGACCGAGACCGGGACCGTTCGGGCTAAGTGGGCCCAATAGAGTGTTTTTAAAAAAAAATAGGAATTAGAGATAAAAGGATGTTAAAAATAATATCTAAGTCTAAAGACAAAAATATTGTAAAGAGATATGCCTTGTAATTTTATTATAGCATTAAAAAATATGGCAATATCTTTCTTAGTCTTCATCCCCCTATGGAATGAGCACAACAAGGTGCTAATACCACCGTTGAGAAGAAAAAGAAACTAATCAAGATGTGCCAAAATATAAGTTATATAATACTTACTAATTTTTGTTCATACAAGTTACATGGTATCTCTTACAAACTTCATAAATCTATCAAGGTCCGGAGGAATTTTCGTTGGTGGTGGCGGAAAAGTTGCTCCGGACCTTGATAGATTTATGAAGTTTGTAAGAGATACCATGTAACTTGTATGAACAAAAATTAGTATGTATTATATAACTTATATTTTGGCACATCTTGATTAGTTTCTTTTTCTTCTCAATGGTGGTATTAGCACCTTGTTGTGCTCATTCCATAGGGGGATGAAGACTAAGAAA
>AWOL01S0005282.1:112656-195323 GCA_000715115.1 Nicotiana otophora
AATCCCCATTTGTAAGGTGCTCATCATCATCACTTACATGTGCATTAAATGTTGAGTTTATGGGGTTTCTATATTCATATGCAACAACCAAACTTTCATACATGTAATTCCATCTAGTTGGACAAGGTTTAAGAACCTTTCTTTCTCTTAGGCCAAATTCATCCCATCTTTTAAAATATTCTCTAAGTCTACTTCTACGGTTTGAATAAAAAAGCCAGTTAAGAGATATTTTAGCCTTTTCAATTTCAATATTTAAAATTCTCATACCATCACCCACAATTAAATGGTAAATATGACAAATACATCTAACATGATAAATATCACTAAATGCAGGATTTAGCGTAGTGGTAAGCAAGGCTATAGCATTTGTGTTACTAGTAGCATTATCCATTGAGATTGATATTATTTTATCACTAATGTAAAAATATCTACAAATATATGTAACTCTGCTAGAAATAAACTGCCCTGTGTGACGTGAATTAATTATTCTATAAGAAATAATACACTTTTGCATTATCCAATCCTCATCAATCCAATAACTGGTAACAGTAAGGTAATCACAGTCGTTACCACTTCTACCAATATCAGTTGTAATAGCAACACGACAATTTATATGAGTAAATAAATAGCACAAATATTGTTCATATTCATTTTTATATTTATAAATATCGCTCTTTACGGTTGTGCGAGGAAAACTTTTATAAGTAGGATTAAAAATATTTCTAATATAATGCACAAAGTTAGGGTCAGAAGGAAAACTATAGGGTAAACACATAACAGTTACCATTTTTGTCAATTCTTTCCGATTTTTTTTTTGGATCATAATATAAAATACCACCGGTAACAGTGTTAATTCCCGGTTGAAATTGATTTGAACCGGTACTAGGATCAACCTGACTAGGAGTAGGTAGACTTTTCCCCTCAGCCAAAGCTTTCAGACGAAGATATCTCACTCTATCTTGAGGGTGTTTTATTATGTGTCTAGCCAAAGTTTCCGTCTCTCCCCCCCTCCCCCCGTCCGCGATCCAAAATATTTAAAAACTAACTCCGTGCCATAAGTTTTACACTTAGCCTTATTTTCTGAAATTAGTTGAGTAAAGAATGGCCAAACGGGAGATGTTTCCGTCTGTTTGCTAGTTTGTCTAGAAACAGTAGGGGTAGTAACAGGAGTATCAGATGGGGCATCATTTGGATTAGCAGAGTTATCACTAGCTGGGTTAACATCAGAAGCAGGACTAGTTGGTGTATCATCATCCGGTTGAGTTTCATCAAAATCTATTTCCTCGTCATCATTTTCATCAATAGTTGGATTAGAATAAAGAACATTCATTAATTCATAGTCTAATTGTTCACCAGCTCTAATATTTTGGCAAAATTGACTTTCAGTAAATTGTAATAAACTATTATCTCTATCAAGAATAGCAGGTGTAGGACGGATATGGAGTTTGGTTCGGGGAGCTCGGGGAAGTGGAGGAGGAACAGATTGACCACTATATTCGTCACTCTTGAATTTTCCCTTATTTTTGCCAAAACGTTTTTTTAAGGAATCCATATTAATTAATAAAGTAATAGAAAATAAATAAAACAAACAAAACTATAATATTAAAACTTAAGAGTTGAAACGAGTTTACCGAATTGACGAACAACTTGTTGAAAATTGATTATCGTTAAAGACTTCAATTCACCAACTTCACAATTGTTTCACGAATTGTAACAACAAAGTAAGCAATAGTAGCAATTATAAAAGAAAATTAGAGAGAGATTGTGATAGATTAATGATTTTGTAAAAACAAAATGAAAGAATGAGGGAGTATTTATAGTTAAAAATAGGAAAAAAGTGTAATTATAAAAATTTTGGGATTAAAACAAAGTTGGGGGGGAGGGGTTAAATGGCTATTTTATAAATAGCCNAAAAAATAAAATAATAATAATTTTTTTTTATAAAAACAATAGCTATTGGGACCATTTGGCCCGCTAAGGGACCGGTCTGGTCCATGGCGGGCTAAATGGTCCCGGGCCTGACGAGCCCAAATCATAGGACCGGCCCATGAGACCGGCCTAGGCCCATAAAAAATCGGGCCAAACGGTCCTGGCCCATTTAGCCCGTTTGGCCCGCGGTCTCGGGCCGGTCCCGGACCTGGACCGGCCCACTTGCCACCCTTACTCCTACCCAAGAACAATCGAGCTGTAACGACTTGGCCAGTCTTTTTGAGCTCTAGCGCGTCGTTCGACAGTTCGAGGCCTTGAGTAGCTTCACTTCAGGTATTATGACTTATACGTGTGGTCGGAATTGTATTTCGGGACGTTCCTTGAGGCCTCGAGCAGGTTTGTGTCATGTATTGGGACTTGTTGGTGTGATTGGACGGGGTCCCGGGGGCCTCGGGTGTGTTTCGGAGGGTCTACGGGTCATTTCGCCATGTTGAGCTATTGTATTATGAGGTCTGGTGTGCCCTTCTTCGCATTCGCAAAGAAAGGGTCGCGTTCGCGAAGAGAAAAATGGGAGAAAGGGTCTGTGAATCGCGTTCGCGGAGGCAGATTTGCATTCGCGAAGAAGAAATCTCTGCTGCACGGGGCTGACTCTGGAAGCTTATATCTTGCAATATATAAGGAATTTGGAGATGATCCAAAAATAAAAGTTGTAGACCTTGGTATCTAGTTTTCAGAAAGTTAAACCATTTGACATGTGAAGTTTTGTACAAAATGATATGACTATTATACTAGAGTCTGTCTGGAGGAGTTGGGCAGCTTGCTCTTCGCGATCACGATTGGTTGTCCGCGATCACGAAGGGCAATTTTGTGCTGAGAAAAAGTTGTGATTCGCAAAGCCTTTTCCGCGACCGCAAAGGGTTAATACCTGGGCAGAAACTATATTTCGGGGTTTTGGCTCATTTTCACCTCATTCCTTCCATAGGAGTCGACTTTGGGACGATTTTGGAGTGCCATTTTCTTCATCAAACTTTTGGTAAGTGATTTCTTCACCTTGTGAGTTAAATACATGGTTTATGTGTGGATTAAAACATGAATATTTATGGAAATTATGGGATTTTAAGAGAAAAATCTAGAATTAGGTATTTTTGAATTTTTACCACAAAATTAAACATGGAATTGGGAATAAATCATATATTTGAGTTCGTAGTATTATGGGTAAAGTTTATCTTTGAAAATTTTCGGAATTCGGGCACGTGGACCCAAGGGTTGACTTTATTGATTTTTTGAGTGGAGTTGGTAATTGTTATGAATTGATTTATTATGAGTATTAGAGTATATTTGTATTGGCTTGCACATTGTTTGACTAGTTTTGGAGCGACGGGCATCGGTTTGAGGTGTTAGAGTTTCGTTGGAGCCGATTTTGGAACTTCGGAGCGGGGTAAGTCTTCTGTATAATCTTGTGAGGGGAAAACTACCCCCTAGGTGATATAATTGCTATGTGATACTAGTTATGGGGTCTACATAGGCACGAGGTGACAAGAGTTGTACGTAGCTAAAGCATATTTATGTACGGGTAGACTTAGGACCTTATCATGTAATAATTGAATTATTTAAACTCATTCTGCTGGCTTACTTATTTGAACTTATAATTGAAATTGATTTAGAAATAAATATATGTATACTATGCTGAGCCTTGTCACCTAGAGTTGTTGGCTAGTTATTTGAGAAACAATAAAGATTATATTCACTTTGTGCTCATGTACTATATTGTAAGTACGTATCTCGTAATTCAATAACTTTGTTCCTTTATTATGGAGCGGGACGAACACTTTGGCAGTATAATAGATGCATCCATGATTCGTGCCGCTCGACCTCGACAGTGTACACATTATTCTGGATTGGGCCGAACGACTTCGACATAATAGTGTGTTATATTGTTGGTAGCCCGAACATTAACGAGATTATATTTCCACTGATGCCTAGCATTCTATATGGTATTACTTATTCATTTGATATTGGCACTTGACATTTTCTGAGCTATTAAGGTAGAATACAAAATTGAGAAATTCATACTTTAAAAGAAATATTTGGAAGATTATGTAACTTACACATTTACCCCAGTATTGTTGTGTGCTTCATATCTGCTTATAATTTATTATATTGCTTTATTGGACCTTTAGTAAGTGTCGATGTCGACCCCTCATCACTACTTCTCCAGGATTAGGCTAGATACTTACTGGGTACGCACTGATTTACGTATTCATGTTGCACTTCTGCACTAAATGTGTAGGATCGGAGTTCCTCGTTCAGCTGGGCTCGCTTATCGTCCTTCTCGTTTTCCACTCAGAGTTGAACTTCTACCGATGCCAGTTGTGCCTGGGCGGTCTCCTTCTCTAAAGCCAGCCGGTCTATTTTGCCCTTCCAAACATTGGCCATGGCTTGGACCTCGTTCATTTCAGCTCGGAGTTGGTCGATTCGGTCAATCTTCTGCTGAACCTGCGAGGTTTGGTCTTTAGTCGCAATGGCTAAGTCTTCATTGCTAACTTCGAAAATCTTTACCTTTTCGACTAAGTCGGTATGCTCCTTTTGAGCCGCATCCAGTTCGTATGGAGATTCTTGATGACCCCTTTGTGTTGTTTGCTGAGAAGCTTGTACATGTATCTTTTCTCGGCAAGCTCCTTGATCTCTGCCTCGAGCTGGTTAACCTCAGTCCGGTACTGAAGAAATTTTTTGTGGTGGAGTACCGAGGCCTGTGAAAGGGTAAAAGAAATAATACATGAGAAATATCTTGGACTAAGTCAAAGGTCGAAAAATTGTAATGATACCTTACCCGATTCAATGCCTGCTGCGCCTCGTTGAACAGGCACGGTACGTTCACTACTTCGGCCACCAGGCATCGAAGGTGGCTCGCAATTCCCACGGGAGCGGAAAGAACCCAGGAATCCTCCGAGATAGTGATGACTATCGACCTTTTGCAGCCGGGATCTACACTCGGGGAAGGGAATTGGTTAACTAACTTCGGGCTCGTATTCAACCCGCCGACTTCTGAAGACGACTACTTTCTCGGCACTTCCAGGTTGCCCAACCAGGAAAACTCCTTTAAGACAGACGAGTCCACCGTTAAAAGGGAATGAAGAGGATCATCCGCGCCATGAGTCCCTTCGTTAGACCTCTCCTTTCCCGCTTGATCCTCCTTGATCATGGACTCGGTATAGGAAGGCGGCCTTGAAATATCTATTACACCGGGTGCCTACTTCAGGGCATGGCCGGCATCCCGAGAAGTCTCGGCCCCGGTCTCCTCATCGACCCCCGGGCCTGAGAGGGATCAACCTCATGGAACTCCTCTTCAATGGCTACTCGCTCCTCAGGGGATGTCGGGCCATGGGCCACGAAAAATTGTCTTCTTCGGGCTCATCCCTAAGCCGATAAAATGAATCTGAGTCGGGTGCTCGAGAGCTAGAATTTTCCTTTGACTTATGGGCCAACCTTTTCTTTGGCTTCTTCTTCTCTGAGCTCGGGGAGCCCGGAGCCTTCCTTTTCTTATTTTCTCCTGATGTAGCCCCGAGCTTCCCAAAAGCGGAGGGGTCAACGGACGGATCCTCATCCCCCACTAAAGGCCTAAGCTCAATGGTATTAGGCAAACCTGTAAAAGGAAAAGTGAAGAAAATGGGGTAAGTATGGTTCGAATGGTAGAGCCATATGTTACCTATTCGAGGACGGGTCTTACCGTGAGAACGGGCCTCCCAGCGACCCTCAAGAGTTTGCGCCATAAGTGCTCGGAATAAGGCATCTCTGAACAAATGCCCTCAATTCACTCCTTGAGCCGAGGGATAGTGTTTGGAACTCGAGCAACGACTGCACCACCACAAATACCAATAAGAAAATAGGTGATGAAGGTAAAATGGCATTCAAAGGGAAACCATACTTACGAGATGCGTTCCATTTCTTAAGGAATGGAATGAGTTCGGAGGGAACTAAGTCTTCGATCTTCACCCGAACAAAACACCCCTGCCAGCCCCGGTCTCGGTCCTCATCGATGCTCGAGAATGGGGCTTTGCTGGCCCGGCATGTGAGCTTTATTAGTCCCCCTCGGAAGATTTGGGGACTGTATAGGCAGAGTAATTGATCTATGGTGAGCCGGCGGGATTCGATCTTGTTCATAAAAAAATGAAGGAGGATCACGATCCTCCACAGGGACGGATGGATTTGAACGAGGCATACTTCGTACCTCTTACAGAAATCCAAGATAGCCGGGTCCACCGGTCCCAATGTGAAAGGATAAGTGTAAACACTTAGATACCCCTCCACGTGGGTAGTGATGGCGTCTGCAGGCCCGAGGACTACTTTGTCCTTCCTGCCCTGTTGCAGTCCTCTCGGACCGCGGGGAGGTCGTCCTCGATAATGGAGCATATATATCTTGATACTCCTTCACCCCGGCTCTGCACCGATGAGGGCTTCTCAACCTTAAAGTCATCGGCAATCGAACAACACTCGGGAACGAATATTTTCAAGAGAGTCTTGGCAACCGGTTCATTGGTAGCCGCGCCAGGAGTAGACCTCTTGAGGACAACCACATCGAGAGTGATCTCTTTGATTTCAGTGGTCGGTTGCGAAAAAGAAGAAGCGGCTTGTTGGGGAACAGATTTGAAAATTTTAGCCATTGTTGTCTAAAACAAGCTTGAAAGATATGAAAAACGGTTGAAAGAAGAAAAGTCAGGTGCGCTGATTTGGGTAAAAATTAGGTAAAAACTTACAATTTACTGAGAAGTCTTGAAGAACGGAGATACAAATATTAGAGTGTGAAGAAGGATAGTGATATCCTGAAAACTCGAAGGTAAAAGCTTGGCCAAAAGGTAAAAGAATGAACAAAGGAGGAAAGTATTTATAAAAGTTTCGCGCCGTTTCGCATTCGGGGATGACCCGCCGATGGCTGACGCATGTTTGAAATCATGACGACATGACTGACGGGACGTTTCAGATTCTTTGTCGTTTCTGTCACGGCGTATTGAAGAAGGGATCGAAGTGCATATGTCATTTCTCGTCGTTTCAGTAAACTTACTCTTCGAGAAACGAGGGGACTATCTGTATACGGGTGAAACCGAGCCCGTTGGACACCTCGGTTCTTGATGGAGTAAACGGAGCAGAGACATGATCGTAAGGAACCGGAATCGGGGCAAGGAACCCCTCGAGTCGGGGTCCGGACAAAACACCTGCCCTCGAAAGAATTGGGGCCACATCCCCCAGGTCCGATTCGAATCTCAAAGTGTCAGAGAGCATTACAAGATAATCGAGCACGACTAGCAAAGGGTCGTGATATCCACGCCCAGCCGATGTCACGACGTAAATCTCGGCACGTATCAAGAGAGAATATGTGATTAGCAAAACGAATTTTTTTTACCTTTTATGAAATTGTACTAAGGGTAAAATTCCCCTACTATATAAAGGGGAGTCTCACTATTCATTATACATATTGTAACACGCATATCAAGGCAATATATTCTTATTTTCTCTGTTATTCAAAGTTCTTACTTTAATTTGTTCATCAGTTCTTCATTGTTCTGAGTCTGGGGTCGAAGGCAGGCATTACATTAGACTATTACTGAGTCCAGAAACACTCCCCTTAATTAGTTTGGCAATTTATTACCTTCTTTATCTGCTTAATCTAACGTTATTTATCATTTGTATTGAATTAATCCGCATATCCTTAAAATCACATATAAATTTAATTGTTATCCGTTTTTTAGGGTAAACATTTGTGCTTTCAATATTCTAATTGTTTGACTTTTTTATTTATTTATGAAAATCTCCCGGTCTTTTTATAATAAATTTCAAGCAATGCATTTCATTTGGCCCTTTTCCATTGTTCAGATCTCTTTTATTCTTAAATTTCGTCTAATTAAATGATACTACCAAACAGATTGAAGATGATCATATAAGATTTGTGATTATCGCTAGCTTAATAAAGTGTGATGTGATTTGATCATCTCGCATACAATTATTCTGAGGAGAAAAGCTTAAAATGGGCCCTTAAGTGCAAAAACGTTGTAAACATGTTTCCACCACTTTTCTTCCACATTTGCTTTCCAGTATGCTTTCTTGGTTTTAAGAAAATAACAACCTGATCAAAAGATAATTCAATACAAAATATGTCGCATTCAACCAAGATCGGAGGAAGGACTACACCCAAGGAGTGTAATGTTGACAGTTTACCCTAAATATAAGTATTAGTGACGGCTTTCATGACTCGAACTCGTGACCTGTAGATCTTACAACAAATACTATCAATTACAACCCTTTAATTAAAATGTACTCCCTTCGTTTAATTTATGTGAATATAACTTTTTTAGTGATATAAAAAAGAATAATTTCTTTCTGCATTCAAACATAGTTTGTGTATTAATTTTAAACTTTCTAATTTATCATTGATGGGAAACTTTTATAAATACACAAATATTATGGCATATTTAAGAGCATCAATTTTAAAAATCTTTATTTATTTCTTAAACTTCATATCTAATCAAATAGGTTTACCTAAATTAAAAGAAAACGATCGTCAAAAAGTCATAGAAAAAATATAGTTTGACGCTGCAGATAACAATAATGCTATTAAAATATAACAAAAGAAATAATGATAAGATATGAAATAATCGTTAACGGATATACAAGAGTTAATATTCTGCTTTATGCTTTGCTTGATTTCGCTGCGAGAAGACTTGCTAGATGATGATTTTGTATACCCTTGTGTCACTCAAAAGGTATTGGTGACATCTTCAAGTAAATCTGTCCACTGACCCAATGTAAGAAGTCCTATTTATATATGGACATATAGTGGTTTTTTTATATAAAAAGTTTTAATTAAGCATATGTCCTCTGGCCTCCTCGACTGGTTGACCCTCCACTGAATTTTTACCGCAGAAATCTTCTTGGATCTCAATTGGCGAACATGCCTATCAACAATGGCAACCGGCTCCTCCTCATAGCGCAGGCTCTCATCTAACTGAACCGTGATGTAGTCTAACACATGCGACCTATCGGCATGGTACCTCCGGAGCATAAACACATAGAAAATGGGATGAACCCCCGATAGACTGGGAGGCAAAGCAAGCTCATAAGAAACCTCCCCAACCTGTCTCAACACCTCAAATGGACCTATAAACCTTGGGTTCAACATGCCCTTCTTTCCGAACCTCATGATCCCATTCATCGGCGAGACCTTCAAGAGAATTTTTCGCCCACCATGAATGATAAATCACGCGCCTTCTGATTCGCGTAACTCTTCTGTCTAGATTGTGTTGTGCGAAGTCGCTCCTGAATCAACTTTACCTTTTCCAAGGCATCCTTCACCAAATCAATACCATATGATTTAGCCTCGCTGGGCTCAAACCATCCGATGGGAGAACGACATCGCCGACCATATAAAGCCTCAAATGGAGCCATCTCAATGATGGACTGATAACTGTTGTTGTAAGCAAACTCGGCGAAAGGAAAGAATCGATCCCACTGCCCTCCGAAGTCAATCACACATACTCTGAGCATATCCTTCAAGATCTGAACTGTCCGCTCCGACTGCCCGTCGATCTGCGGATGAAAGGTTGTGCTGAGCTCTACCCGGGTCCCCAACTCACTCTGTACTGCCCTCCAGAAGTGTGAAGTAAACTGAGGGCCTCTATTTGATATGATGGATACAGACACACCATGCAAGCGAACAATCTCCTGAATATAAATCTGGGCCAACTTCTCTGAAAAATACATGTTCATAACCGGAATGAAGTGTGCCGACTTGGTCAACCTGTTGACAATGACCCAAACTGCATCAAACTTCCGCAAGGTCCGCGGCAACCCAACTACGAAGTCCATAGTAATGCGCTCCCATTTCCATTCAGGTATAGTCATCTTCTGGAGTAGGCCACCTGGCCTCTGATGCTCATACTTAACCTGTTGACAATTTAGATACCTCGCAACATATTTAACTATGTCCTACTTCATCCGCCACCACCAATAATGCTGCCTCAGGCCGTAAAACATCTTCGTAACACCTGGATGAATAGAATACCGAGAACTGTGTGCTTTCTCTAAGATCTTCTCTCTCAATCCATAAACATTAGGAGCAGATAGGCGACCCTGAAGTCGCAGAACACCATCATCACCAAGAATAACCTCCTTGGCACCACCTTGTAGTACCGTCTCTCAGAGAACTAACAAGTGCGGATCATCAAACTAGTGAGCCTTGATCTGCTCGAATAGTAAAGACTGAGCGATGACGCATGCAAGAACTTGGCTAGGCTCTGAAATATCCAACCTCATAAGTCTGTTGGCCAAGGACTGAATGTCCAAAGTTAGTGGCCTCTCCTCTGCTGAAATGAATGCCAAACTACCCATACTCTCAGCCTTTCTGCTCAAGGCATCCGCAACTACATTCACCTTGCCCGGATGATAAAGGATGGTAATATCATAATGCTTTAGTAAATCAAGCCACCTGCGCTGCCTCAAATTGAGGTCCCTCTGCTTGAACAAATGCTGCAAGATATGATGATCGGTGTAAAACTCACAGGACACCTCATAAAGATAATGCCTCCAGATCTTAAGAGCATGAACAATCGCGACCAACTCCAAATCATGTACATGGTAATTCTTCTCATGGGGCTTCAACTGACGTGAAGCATATGCAATAACTCGCCTCTCCTGCATCAATACACAACCCAAACCAACGCGTGAAGCATCACAATATACAGTATACATCCATGAACCGGAAGGCAACACTAAATCGGTGTTGAAGTCAATGCGGTCTTGAGCTTTTGAAAGCTCACCTCACAATCATCGGACCATCGGAACGGAGCACTCTTCTGGGTCAATCTAGTCAAAGGTGTTGAAATAGATGAGAAGCCCTCCACAAACAGGCGATAATAACCTGCTATCCCAAGAAACTCTTGATCTCAGTCGTCGTGGTAAGACGAGGCCAACTCTGAACTGCCTCGATCTTCTTAGGATCTACCTTAATACCCTCGCCTGATACAACATGCCCCAAGAATGCTACAGAATCTAGCCAAAACTCACACTTGGAGAACTTAACATATAGCTTCTATTCCCGCAAGATCTGAAGCACCACTCTCAAATGTTGCTCGTGCTCCTCCATGTTACGCGAGTAGATCAAAATGTCATCAATGAAAACATTAACAAACGAATCATTATACGGCCTAAACACTCGGTTCATCAAATCCATAAACGTCGTTGGGGCGTTAATCATACCGAAGGACATCACTAGAAACTCATAATGGCCATATCTAGTCCGGAAAGTCATCTTTGGAACATCTGAATAATGAATCTTTAACTGATGGTACCCCGATCTCAAGTCGATCTTAGAGAATACCCTGGCAGCCTGTAACGGGTCAAACAAATCATCAATACGCGACAACGGGTACTTGTTTTTCATGGTAACTTTGTTCAACTGGCGGTAATCAATGCATATCCGCATAGTACCATCTTTCTTCTTCACAAATAACACTGGTGCATCCCAAGGCGATACACTCGATCTGACGAACCCCTTTGCTAGCTGTCACACCCCAAACCTGGGGGCGAGACCGGCACCTGGTGCCTCACTTAACATAGCATACCAACTTGCGACTGAGGGACTCTGAACATACAATGTCATGCTTTGGCCATGGGGCCACATTGTAAGACAATTTGCGAAGCAAAATATAAAACAGAACGAAAACTAGCTTTGACTAAATATCAATATAAAGATGGGTTGACAAGGACGTCATAAATACTACAGCTAACAAACCAACAAAATATACATACAAAGCCTACAAGCCCAACATGTTGCACTAACTGATAGAATATGTCTACAAGCCTCTACTGATAGATGTACTATTATCGAAATAGGGCCCCGACCTACCCATAACATATATACACAATATGTACACAAAATCCTAGACTCGACAACTCCGAAGGACGTGGAGCTTACTTATCAGGCTGAACTCGGGGCAACACCTACTGAGGAGGTCTACCTGTGTGTCTATCTGAACCTGCACGCATGAAATGCAGCGTCCCCAGAAAAGGGACGTCAGTACGAAATAATGTACCGAGTATGTAAGGCAATAAAATAACTGAAATCTGAAACTGAACTGATAAAATAATAACTAAAAGTAACTGGGAGTCAAAGATGATCTGGAGATACACTTGTTGATACTGACTCAACTCCTTCAATATAGTAAGTAAAATAAATGTCCGGCCCTATAAGGCTCGGTACATGTAACTGCTCGGTCGTACTAGGCTCGCTCATAGGTGCTCGGCCATACTAGGTTCTGTATCTCGGCCACTCTGGGCTCGCTCATAAGTACTCGGCCACAGTAGGCTCGGTATATAACTTATCATCTGATCAGAGGTTTCCCAATAGGGGCCTGCCCACCGATTATAGCTCGATGGTGGTGAAACTACTGTAATACTGTATATATATAGACCCTCTGCTCTCTTGACTGGAAGAAGACAATACTCAATTGAATATAAAGTCCTGATAAGGGAGAATACTGTAACTTATGAGACTAGGATAATGTATATAAATTCGGGAGTATGAACTTCTCTTTATGCCTCGTTATCAAATACATGTAGTTACGAGATCATGCCAAAATGAAGGAAGGGCTTAGCCTTAACATACCTTATCACAATATTTCCAATCATCAAGTTGAACTCTCCTCTTCGCACCTTAATCTATAACAACGATAATCATACTATCATTAAGTTACAAAGGTACAACTATCGCACAACGAACGACAAGCTTATTTTGTATTAAAACGGGCAACATCTCCCCTATAATCCTTACTTCCTCCAAATTCAAGATAATACCAACAACACAAGAATACAATGATAACAACATATATACATTATTTTCCAACCTTATATAAACCACAAAATACTATAAAACAGCCCAACACACCCCAATCTTTTCATACACAGAACGACCACCCTAGTAGTGTCAAACATCCCGAAAATGTTATGACAAATGACCAGCCCATCACCCTACATTTATGTGGTGTTTCTCTACACACTTTCTCCTCCTAAACTCCACAAAACAGTAGTAAAACACGCAGCCCAACAGCAACACAAAACAATCCACAAAATAGTCCATAAAACAGTCCGCTACAAGTGAATAACTCGAATTCATGACTTTCGATCACCGTCCCGTGAGTTCTTACAAATATAGAACGAATTACCATGTATTTACATCAGAAAAAATGGATGAAATAGAGCAGTAAACTTACCTTATTTGTTGGATAACTCAGCTCCTGTCTTGGTTCTTCAAACTCTAAGTTTTACCTCCAATTAGAACTTGAAAGGGAGAGAAAATCAATTAGGGTTTGTGGGCAAGTTTTGGAAGAATTTTTGCAGAGCTTATGTCTGGTTATTATGCCCTATTATCAGTCTAATATATGAAGGAAATAGGCCTTTAAAAGGCCTCTTTGGACGACCCGAACTGACCCATTTTTGTACTCTCATTTAAGCAAGTAGGTGACACACCTATTTGTCACCTAGAAGCTTGCGCAGTATCGCAAAAATGCCCATAACTCTAAGTATATTAGGAGAAAATTGCAGTTATATTTGACCCAAAGTTTCAATAAAACTTATGAACGTAACTTGTGATGACTTTCATCGACTTTTGTTCCGCAACTCGCTTGACTTCAAAACATAACACATGACTATCATACGACTAATATAACTCATAATATATCCTCCTTATCATATTAAGCACCCTAGTCTCACCCCAAAAGTATATGTTATAATATTCCCAACTTATCGACTTTCGACGAAACATTATTTTCTTCAATTCCTTTAGCTTCTGAACCTTCCAACTCTCTTTGTACTTGTTGTTCATGATCTTCAACATTTGTAACCTCCGAGGTAAGATGATAACTTTATTTATATACTTCCAAAGATGATCTCATTTTTGGTCTTACATTAGTTTGCTTACGACGTACTTTTACGTACGAAAATATAGGGTGTAACACTAGCAAATCCTCATGTTGTTCCTTCAACTCCTTCAACTATTTCGGAGCCATATGGTAAGGTGGGATAGATATAGAATGGGTTCCTGGAGCCAAATCAATATAGAAATTGATATCATGATCTGATGGCATACCTGGTAGGTCAGAAGGAAACACATCGGAGAACTCCTGGACCACGGGCACTGAATTAATCGTCGGAGTCTCTGCGGTAGTATCTCGAACATAAGCTAGATAAGCCAAACAACCCTTCTCGACCATGTGTCGAGCCTTCAAAAAAGAGATAACCCAGCTAGATGCATTGACAGAGGAACCCTTCCACTCAAATCTAGGCAACTCTGGCATTGCTAAGGTAACAGTCTTGGCATGGCAATCAAGGATGGCGTGATCTGGAGATAACCAGTCCATGCCCAGGATGACCTCAACGTCAGTCATATCGAGCAACAGAAGATCCGCTCTAGTATCATAACCACATAATGTAACAATGCAGGACCGGTAGATCCAATCCACAACAACAAAATCGCCCACATGAGTGGACACATAGACAAGAGTACCCAAGGACTCACGAGGAACACCCAGGAAATTAGCAAATAGAGATGAAACATATTAATATGTAGATCATGTGTCAAATAGTACTGAAGCATCCCTACCACAGACAGAAATAATACATGTGATCATGGCATCTGAGGCCACTGCATCTGGTATGGCCGAAAAATCATAGAACCTTGCTGGTGCCCCACCTGACTGGCCTCCACCTCTAAGACGACCCCTACCCACCTATCCTCCGCCTCTGGGCAGTCGGACGGCTGGTGGGGTAGCTGGTGCTGTAATCATAGGTTGCTGACCTTGCTGCACTACCTTGCCCCGAAGCCTGGGGAAGAACCTCCACACATGACTAAGATCCCCACACTCGAAACAAACTTTCGGTACAATGGGCTGCTGACCTGAAGTCTGACCTTGATGGCCTGAATACCCACTAGAGGAACCCTGATCAGTTGGTGGGCGGTAGGAACTCTCTATCATAATGCTGAAATAAGGTCATACTAGAGCATCTCGAGGAGGCGGCGGTGCTGGATATATTGACCTGCTAGACTGACCCCTCACAAACTGGCCTCTGCCCTCAGCCAGGGCACCTTTGAATTCTCCAAAATACCGAAACTGCTTATCCCTCATAGCCTGCTCTCGTTTACGTTGACGTACACCCTCGATCCTCTGAGCTATCTCTACAACTAGCTCATAAGAAGTCCCCATCTCAACCTCTCAGGCCATGGCGGCCTGAATACCAGTGTGCAAACCTGCAACAAACCTCTGCACTCTCTCTGCACCGGTGGGAATGATCATAAGTGCATGGCGAGACAACTTAGAGAACCTCGCCTCACAGTCGGTCACTGAAATCTGACCCTGCTGGAGCTGCTCGAACTGAAACCGTAACTCTTCCCTCTGAGAGGGCAGGATATACCTATCCAGAAAAATACGGGTGAACCGGTCCCAAGTCATGGGAGGTGAATCTGTTGGTCTACCGAGGAGGTATGACTGCCACCACCTACGGGCCCTGCCCTCCAGTTGGAAAGCAGTAAAATCCACCCCATGGGACTCCAATATCCTCATATTGTGCAGTTTGACCCTGCACCGATAAATAAAGTCATGGGGATCCTCATGTCGCTCACCTCCAAAGACAGGAGGATGAAGCCTGGTCCATCTGTCCAATAGCTTCTACGGCCCTCCAGCCGCAGCTGATCTAGGCTCAGGTATAACTGTTGCTACTGGCTGGGCTCCGCCCATGGGTATTGCGCCGGGGGTCTAATACACGGCAGTTGCATGCCATGGAGACTGAGCGGTGGGGGTTTGTGCTCCCCCTCCCGCCTGAGATATGGTCGGGCCTGCTGGAAATAAACCAGCCTGAGTCATAGAATCCATGAACCGCAGCATACGGCCCATGACCTCCTGGAATCCCGGTGCGGACATGAAATCTACCGCGGCTGACTCTGCTGCAGGCACCTCGCCCTGCTCCTCGATAATAAGATCCTCTACTGGATCCACTGGTGGAATAACTGGAGCAACTCTAGGATGCCCTCGCCCTCTACCACGAGCTGGAGCCCTCCTTCGGCCTCTAGCAACAGGAGGAGTAGCTCCTCCATGGTCTGGAATATCCGCTACGCGCGTCCTCACCATTTGTGAGAGAATAAGAGAAAGATTCTTAGTACCACATCAACTGCACGATATGAGATGAAGGAAGAGTAGTTTCCTAACACCCTATAGCCTCTCGAAGATAAGTACAAACATCTCCGTACTGATCCGTAAGTCTCTATTAGGACTGCTCATAACTTGTGAGACTTATGTGAACATAATGCTCTGATACCATGTTGTCACGACCCAATTCTCCTATAAGCCGTGATGGTGCCCAACTCCGCCGCTAGGCAAGCCAACAACGAACTAACCACATGATTACTCTTTTTAATAAGTTTCCAAGTAATTAAATTTCATTAATTAAAAGGTTAAGATACAACAAATTTTAAATAATTAAACAAAAACAACTGAGTGCAATCATAACAATACCGATGGTGAACCGGCGGGATTCGATCTTGTTCATGAAAAAACGAAGGAGGATCACGATCCTCCACAACGACGAATGGATTTGACCGAGGCATACTTCATACGTCTTGCAAAAATCCAAAATAACCGGGTCCACCGGGCCCAATGTGAAGGGATAAGTATAAATACTTAGATACCCCCTTCATGTGGGTAGTGATGGCGTCTGCAGGCCCGGAGACTACTATGTCCTTACCCGCCCAGTTATAGTCCTCTCGGCCCGCGCGGAGGACGTCCTCAGTAATGGATCATATATATCTTGATACTCCTTCACCCAGGCCTTGCACCGACGAGGGCTTCTCAACCTTAAAGTCATCGACAATTGAACAACACCCAGGAACGAACATTTTCAAGGGAGGCTCGATAGCCAGTTTATCGGTAGCCGCGCGAGGAACAGACCTCATGAGGACGACCACATCGAGAGCGATCTCTTCGATTTCAGCGGTCGGTTGCGAAGAAGAAGAAGCGGCTTGTTGGGGAACAAATTTGGAAGTTTTAGCCATTGTTATCTAAAAAAAATTAAAAACTATGAAAAAAGGTTGAAAGAAGAAAAGTCAGGTACGCTGATTTGGGTAATAATTAGGTAAAAACTTGCAACTTACTGAGAAGTCTTGAAGAACAGAGATAAAAATATTAGAGTGTGAAGAAGGATAGTGATATCCTGAAAACTCGAAGGTAGAAGCTTGGCCAAAAGGTAAAAATGATATCCCATGGCTGACGCGTATTTGAAATCATGACGACACGACTGACGGGACGTTTCAGATTCTTTGTCGTTTCTGTCACGACGTATTGAAGAAGGGATCGAAGTGCATATGTCATTTCTCGTCGTTTCAGTAAACTTACTCTTCGAGAAATGAGGGGACTATCTGTATACAGGTGAAACTGAGCCCGTTGGACACCTTGGTTCTTGATGGAGTAAACGGAGCAGAGACATGATCGTAAGGAATCAGAATCGGGGCAAGGAGCCCCTCGAGTCGGGGTCCGGGGAAAACACCTGTCCTCGGAAGAATTGGGGCCACATCCCCTAGGTCTGATTCGAATCCCAAAGTGCCGGAGAGCATTACAAGATAATCGAGCACGACTAGCAAAGGGCCGTGATATTCGCGCCCAGCTGATGTCACGGCGTGAATCTCGGCACGTATCGACAGAGAATTTGTGATTAGCAAAACGGAAGATTTTACCTTTTATGGAATTGTACTTAGGGTAAAACTCTCATACTATATAAAGGGGAGTCTGACTATTCATTAGACACATTGTAACACGCATATCAAGGCAATATATTCTTATTTTTCTGTTATTCAAAGTTTTTCTTTAATTTGTTCATTAGTTCTTCATTGTTGTGAGTCCGGGGTCGAAGGCAGGCATTACATTAAGTTGTTACTGAGTCCGAAAACACTCTCTTTAATTAGTTTGGCAATTTATTACATCCTTTATCTGCTTAATCTAACGTTATTTATTATTTTTAATGAATTAATTCGCATATCCTTAAAACCACATATAAATTTAATTATTATCTGTTTTTAGGGTAAACACTTGTACTTTCAATATTCTTTTTGTTTGACTTTTTTATTTATTTATGAAAATCTCCCGATCTTTTTATAATAAATTTCAAGCAATGCATTTCATTTGGCCCTTTTCCATTGTTTAGATCTCTTTTGTTCTTAAATTTCGTCTAATGAAATGATACTACCAAACATATTGAAGATGATCATATAACACTACTAAAAATCCGAGCAAAATCGTCCAAAACAATCGACCAAAGTGGATCGGTAATGATCAAAAACCGTCCAAAACGCGACCATTTACGTGTGGACAGTATTTTGAAGGTCGGAAGGGCATACCGACCAACTTTGGTCGGTCAATTAAATTCAAAAAAATAAATTACCGAAAATTCGACCAAAGTTGGTCGGTATTTTAATTATGTAAGTAAAAAATGCACCTTCTAGGAATCGAACCGGGGTCTGTACCGTGACAGGATACTATTTTACCACTAGACCATTGGTGCATTTTGTTTTAAGACTGTCTTTTATTTCATTTATACTCTTTAATTGTATTTTCACACGAAAATAACCGACCAAAGTTGGTCGGTTTTATTAAAAAATAAAATTACCGATCGAATTCGGCGGTTTTTCAAATTGACTGGCCGAATTAACCGACCCATTTTGGTCGGTTTTTTAATATTAATATTAATTTATTTTATATGAAAAACCGACTAAAATTGGTCAGTTTCTTAAAAAATAAATTTTGCGGGACTCAAAAATAGTTTCACGCATTTTTGCACCAAAGAAAACTGATCAAAGTTGGTCGGTTTCGTAAAAAAAAAATTAAAAATTAAAATATTTTGAAAAACCGATCAACTTTGATCAGTTTTTTGGTCGGTGTTTTAACCGACGGTCGATCGTGATCGATTTTTACCGAATTTCTAATAGGTAACATTTGTCGTTATCGCTAGCTTAATAAAGTGTGATGTGATTTGACCATCTCGCATACAATTATTCTGAGGAGAAAAGCTTAAAATGGGCCCCTAAGTGCAAAAACGTTGTAAACATGTTTCCACCACTTTTCTTCCACATTTGCTTTCCAGTATACTTTCTTGGTTTTAAGAAAATAACAACCTGATATATATAGATAATTCAATGCACAAAATATCTCGTATTCATCCAAGATCCGAGGAAAGACTACACCCAAGGAGTGTAATATTGACAGTTTACCCTAATATAAGTATTAATGATGACTTTCATGACTCGAACTCGTGACCTATAGATCTTACAACAAGTACTATCAATTACAATCCTTTAATTAAAATGTACTTCCTTCGCTCAATTTATGTGAATATAACTTTTTTAGTGATAAAAAAGAATAATCTTTTTTTAAATTCAAACATAGTTTGTGTATTAATTTTAAATTTTTTAATTTACCATTGATGAGAAACTTTTATAAATACATAAATATTATGTCATATTTAAGATCATAAATTTTAAAAATCTTTATTTATTTCTTAAATTTTATAACTAATCAAATAGGTTCACATAAATTAAAAGAAAACGAGTGTCAAAAAGTCATAGAAAATATATAGTTTGACGCTGCAGATAACGATAATGCTATTAAAATATAACAAAAGAAATAATGATAAGATATGAAATAATCGTTAACGGATATACAAGAGTTAATATTCTGATTTATGCTTTTGGTTGATTTCGCTGCGAGAAGACTTGCTAGAGGATGATTTTGTATACCATCGTGTGACTAGGTATTGGTGACATTTTCAAGTAAATCTGTCCACTGACCCAACGTAAGAAGTCCTATTTATATATGGACATATTGTGGTTTTTTATTTATAAAAGTTTAATTAATTATATGTCCTCTTGTGTCGACGGTTTTTCGGAAACAACTTTTTTACCTTCTCAAGATAACGGTAAGGTCTGCATACATATTATTATTTTTAGACCTCGCTTATGAGATATCACTAGATTTATTATTGTTGTTGTAATTAAGCATATGTAATAAAAAACCGAAAGGCATATCAGAAAGGTCCGGGCTTTTTCGTTACTAACTTCAGCTGCCCAATAGCTCTTAATTTCTACGTGGACCGAGTTCTGAGAAGTCATCATCGTGATTGTCACTGATTTGGCTTGAGTTGAGTATGTCTGAAGTTCAAATAAAATGTCTGAAATTTACTTGCATAACTAATATGCCAAATTTTACATAAATTTTGTAACTTCGTACCTGAATTTTCTTAACTTCAATTGTATGTGTCTGAAGTTGATTCGCTAAACTCATAAAATTTATAAATTTCGGATATGCCTTAAATAGGGACCCCAAATCTAGGGAAAAAGATACATTATAATTGCTCTCAAAATAATAACCGAAAAATACATATTTTTTGCATATTTGTTTTGTATATATATATTCTATATGTTATATACAAAAATTATACGAATTTTATATATTTTTTCGACTATCGAATGTTAATAGTTTTTTTTGCGCGGGCTAAAAGTGAAAAAAATATCCAAATCTATGCATTTTCCCAATGTAATCCAAATTGATCCTTAAGGAAACTTATCAAAATATAGAAAAATAAGCCTTGGAAAAGACCCAGAAAACACCACAAAGTACCCAACCTAGCTACCACTATAAATAGAGGGGGCAGTTTGCTGTTTATTCTTCAAGTTAATACCTCAAACTATCTACAGCAAAATAATCTTTTACATGGCAATCGTCATGAGTAGAGCACTCTCCCCTTCGTATCTCTGTATGCACATAACCAGCAGTTGCCCAAATGGAAGCAGCAAATTTATTCAGGTTTTATGTGGAAGCTCTAACAAACGGGCCGTTCAAGAAGATCTTCTCCGAACAACTTCCCATCGTCCTACTCCTACGAACTTCAATCAAGTAAACCTTTCATTTCTTTTTATACAATCATCGTGTCACGTAAAAGATAACTACAATAACTGTTCATGATTAGTGCGATAATGCTATTAGTAACCTCAAAAATAAGGCCGATAACATGCCACGGCATGTTAACATAGATTGATAATGTATATTTTCTTTACGCTGTTAGTATATATATATATATATATATATATGTTAATTACTATTTTTTTTGTTTTTTTCTCTCTCTGTCAATACTCTTTCCTGTTGTTTTTTTTAATACTAAGAAATACTTATTGCAGGATGGATTTCACAGGAAATTTGCACTAGTGGAGGATGTTAAGCATGAACTAAAGACAAATGTAAATCATAATCGGTTGGATAATCTTGTCTTAATCGACGCCCTTCAACGTATGGGAATTGATTATCATTTTCAAGAAGAAATTGAATCAGTTTTAGAGGAAGAGTACGTTCAAAGTGCTTGTTTTCTCAAGTATCAAACCCATTTTGAGGTTTCTCTTTGTTTTCGGCTCTTGAGACAACAAGGTTACTATGTGCCAGCAGGTTAGTTGATTTTTCAGTGAAAGTCCAAGAAAATTTTATACTATATGCGTATTTTAACTTATTATTAACAAGTAATACCTTATTTTTCAGCTTACTAATTTCACTTATTTTTTTATAAGGAGATTACTTATTTTGACATATCTTTTAAGAAAATCATTGAATAGCATTAATCACAAGGATTATTTGACTAGTTCCTTTTATTTCTCTCCAAACCTCATATAAATTATATATCAATTATTGGAGAAAAATAATTAATTCCGCCTTTGCTTTATAAAGCATTACTTAGCTAGCTCGAACCAAATTGGTTTTGCTAAAATGATGCTTATTTTGTCCCCAACAAAATATCTTTAAGATGACCTGATAGTGTAAAAATGCTTTAATATTGTTATTGTAGAGAAGTTAAATTCATTGAAATGTCCATCTAACCTAAGAATCTTCTATTGCGCGAGCAGATGTATTTAAAAAATTCAAGAACAAATATGATGGGACTTTTGGATTGAACCTGAGCCAAGACATAAGTGGATTAATAGGTCTATATGAAGCAGCACAACTTGGTGTAGAAGGTGAACATATACTAGATGAAGTTGCAAATTTCAGTGGGCAGAAACTGAATGCATATCTTGAACATAATGACTGTGTTCAAGCTAGAATTATTAATGACACATTGAAGTATCCCTATCACAAGAGTTTAGCAAGTTACAAGGCCAAAAATTTCATCACTAACTTTAGAGGAGTTAATGGATGGGGAAGAAGCACCTTACAAGAATTGGCAAATATTGACTTCTCCATAGCCCGAGAGATTCATCAACATGAAATGTCTCAAGTTTCCAGGTAACTTAAATTGAGTTTAACTTCTATATAATGTAAAAAAAAAAATTAATTACGAATTGTCAATTCAACTAAAAGATAATCATATATAATTATCCGTGATAAGTGAAATTAATAACCTAAAAAATAAGATAATTTACCTATATACTACGTGTTAATTAGAAAATATTGGTAATGTAAAAACTTTTTACGGTGGTATCAGTACTGTATATAAGTTAAATTTCGAATAACTTAAGTATATATAATGATATATAGTACAAAGGATTTTTACACATGTTAGTGTTTTAACATGTCGTTCGGTAACTTATCTTATTTTTTTGGACTACTAATCCTACTTTTTATAAACAGTTACCAATAATTATTTATCGGGTGACTCGACAATTTAAAAATTCTTCAACACTATTATACACGGTGGCGAAATCAGAAATTTCATTTAGGGTGTTCAAACTTGAAATAAGCAAAAAAACATCTCCGATAAAGGGTGTTTAATATATGTTATATACCATTAAAATCTAATATTTTACCTATATATACAGCGTAATTTTACCACCCTTAGAGCTCGCCCCTGATTATATATGTTGAGAAGTAAAACTTTATATGATGCATGTATGGCTATAATCAAATAAAGTTAATTTATTGATGAAGTGGAGAATAATTAAGCAACTTCTAAATATAGGTGGTGGAGAAGTCTTGGTTTAGTTGAAGACTTGAAGCTTTTGAGAGACCAACCATTAAAATGGTATGCTTGGCCAATGACACTCTTTGCAGATCCAAGAATGTCACTGCAAAGGATTGAGCTTGCAAAATGCATCTCTTTCATTTATGCTATAGATGACATCTTCGATGTTTATGGGACAATTGAAGAATTAACCCTCTTCACAGAAGCCGTTAATAGGTAATTTCTTGAAGATTTGTTTTTTGTGAGTTTAAGTTGTATTGTCAGTATAATATTTTTTTGATATCCCACCTGGTATTCGGTACTCGCATTGAGGCCCGTCTAATCCAGATTTACGCTTTGAACGGAGGCAAATCTAGGATTTCTAGAACATGAATGCACTACTAAAAAAGCGAGAAAAAAGATATAAACTAAGTGGGAATCGATCCATATTCCTTTATATAAATAACCCAGCATTCAATCAGGTGCATCATTCAACCTTTTTTGGGCATGGAGGCTAATAAATAATATTAGATTAATTTTATGAAATATATACATAAAATATCTAGTTTGATGAAAAGACCACGGGTTCATGTACACACAAAACGGCCTAAATCTGCCCCGACCTGGCCGTGAAGTACCACTTTGGGGTGATAAATCATTGTCTATCAAAGACGATTTTATATCCATGGCTCTAATTCGAGACCTCTGATTAATGATGTAAGATTACTTATCACTCCACCATAACCTTTGATGATGTATCGGTGTAAAATCACTGATATTATAACAATATATATAACTTAAATCCCAATTTCTCTTAGTGGTCAATACATTTTAAAGGCTATTAATTGCAGGTGGGAATTGGATGCCATGGTGGACTTACCAGAATATATGAGAACACCTTATAGGGCACTTTATGATACCATTAATGCTATTGGCTACAATATCTACAAAATATATGGATGGAATCCCACTGAAAACCTGCGGAAGACGGTATGTATTTACGTGCTTTTCGCATTGAATAGGACTTGCTCTTGGATTTTTTGTCCCAACTATTACATCAATCTAGTCAAGTGATATTTGTTACTTTTACTAACACTAAGTTTAAAAAGGAAAAAATACTTTTTATATTTATCAAAAGTATCCTTTGAATGGGGACCAAATTAAATACGTTAAAAGGGTCAAATTTACTTTTGTACTATGGAAAAAGGTTTCAATATACTTTTAGTTATGCATTCAACTTGGCAAAGATTTTATGTATTATATTAAAAATTTAACGAAATGAATATAATAAGTCAGCTAGCACTCCATTAACAAAAAGTTTGATGGGTGCTTTGATGAAGAGAAGACACAGGAGAGCTATGGAATTTAGGCAGTGAGAGTTCGATTCTCACTTCTCATAGCTCCTTTTTAGGAGGCATTTTCCTTATCTATCAAGCTTTTTTCTTTTGCCCATTCAATTAGGTATACTTTTTTGTTCTTTCACTAACCACTATATAGATCCAATACTACTTATTTTTTTCATTCTTTTTCGTTGATTTATGTTTTAAGTTTTTAATTTTTTTTTGTAACTTCATTTAATTCACTATAACAAAGAAAGAAAATGAACATCTACTTAAAAAGGACTACAAAGTTCGTTTGAAGACGAAGTGATCCTCTAGAATGGTAAAGCCCACCATTTTTTTCACGTTAGTTGTCTTATCCATTACAATTTCGCAACGTCCATAATATTAAAATTATGAGTTTTTTTAATTAATTTTTTTTATCATCGTATTGAAATACGTGTGTACTTATCAATGTGATTGGTAGTACTTTACGTCAAAAATGTTAAGCACCCACGAACCTAAAATCTTGGATCCGCCACTGCCTGCCGTAATATTATTAGTTTAAATATACCCCTCTTCTGTTAAGTTTGTCCAAAGTCATCCAATCCTACGTGGCGCTGATATTTGATGTGGTGGATGCTACATGGCATGTCAACTCAACACCCCTAATCCCTATATATAAAAGACTAAAATTTGTTTTTTATGATAGCGGTAATAGTGGCAATAGTGGTGGAGGGGAAAGACATTTTAGTGGTAGAAAATAAAATAAAAGGGAGGATAAAATGGCTTAGGGGCACTGAGGTGGCAAGCCATGTGACATCCACCTCATTAAATATCAGTATCACGTAGAATTGGATGTCCACCTTGGACAAACTTAACAGAAGAGGGGTATATTTGAACTAATAGTATTACGGCAAGAATATATATTTGGATCCAAAGTCTAACGAATGGTATATTTAAATCTTTTCTCATAGTACATGGATATATTTGGTCTTTTGCCGAATTAAATATATCATTATATTTTTATGATACTACGAAAATGTCTTTAAGGATAAAATGAGAATTTTAAAGTTAAATTTGTTTTAGATATATAAATATATTAGGTAGAAATCTAGGTTTAGCATGTAGGAACTCAAGTGAAGATATGACATTACACATATGTGATACATCGTTTATCATTTCAGTGGGGAAATCTATGCAATGCATTTCTAAAGGAAGCAAAATGGTTTGCCGATGGAGTCATACCAGCAGCAGATGAGTACCTAAAAGATGGGCTTGTTAGTTCAGGAGTGCATGTGCTCTCAGTTCATATGTTCTCTCTCTTAGGTTTTGGTGTAACCAATAATGAAAGCTCTATTCATTTGGAAGATATATCAGCCATGGCGTCTTCTGGGGCTATGATTCTTCGTCTTTGGGATGATCTTGGAAGCGCAAAGGTAACAAAAAAAATACCATGTTAGTCTATTATTTCTTTAGCTACAGCGATATAGAGGTCACAGGCGAAGCCAAATTTAAAGTTTATAAGTTCTGAATTTTCTACGTAACAGTAGCTCGTCTAAGCAACTAGATTCATAATTAAATATATATACATATTTATTAAATTTTTAATATAAATATAGTATTTAAACAAAAATAATTGGATTCGGCTGAACCCGCATCTAATAGGCTAGCTCCTCCTCTGCCGCGAAATTATCTACAAGTTGAAATCTATAGCTAATCCATCACCAATCTACTTTAACGACAAGTTTTAGTATTTCCTTTGTTTCATTGTATATGACACACTTTCCTTTTTAGTGTGCCCAAAAAATGATATATTTCTGTATTTAGAAATATTTTAATTTTAAATTTAACATTTTATCCTTAATGATATGATTATTGTGACCGAAATATCTATGTCATATTTTAGACCACAGGTCACATATTCCCGTGGCATGAACTAATTAATTTCTTCACTTTGATTTGATTCCTCCAAAAAGCTAACTCCTCCTCCTCCTTAGAATAGGCTCTTCCTTGGTCCTTTTACAAAACATTCTTGGTTGCCATCGATCGGACTGGCTGGTTGGCCTCTAGCTAGTGACTAGCCCATCTATGGAGCTAGGTATACAACACCACGTCAAGACTCTCTTTGGAAAGTGAAATATATACCGGTGTTCGTCCGTGTAAGAATTGAATAAGGAATTCCTCTTCTTATTCGGGAGAAATTCAAAATAGCCAAATTTACAAGCGGTAATTGAAAAATAGCCACAGTTTCAAAAGTCATCGAAATTTAGCCACTTTTCATGTAAAGATAAATTTGAACGAAAACACTATTCAAAATCCAGAAAATATTTCAGCATAATATATTAGAGTTCCAGTATAATATACCGGTCCAGCATAATATGCTGAAGTTCCAGTATAATATACTAGAACTCCAGCATAATATACTGGAGTTCCAGTATAATATACCGTTCCAGCATAATATGCTGGAAGTTCATACACATGTGCTCCAATCTCCAGTATATTATGCTAGAACTTTCCGCGTGTTGGAGTTCCTGCATAATATGCTAGAAGTTCATACACAGGTGCACCAATCTCCAGTATATTATACTGGACCGGTCCATGTTGCAGCAAAATAGTGGCTATTTTTCAATGACTTCGCAAATGACTATTTTTGAATTATCAGTTCGAAAACTGACTAGCCCGTGCTATTTTTACTTCTAATTCGTCCCAGAATGAGAGTCATGGCAAAGAACAAGAACAAAACTAAAAAAGAAATTTGTCCAACAGTAACAAAAGTCGCCCCCACAGGTTCCGTCCGTCATGCAGCAGAGCAGTGTTCATCTTTCTTAAACTCCATAACCAATCGTAGTACACTATCACATTATAAATTGGGACGGACGGAGTAGATATTCTGTAGCTAAATTAATTCTTCACTGTTTGTATTTTTTGGAATAATATAAACAATGCGTGCAGGATGAGAATCAAGAAGGGAATGATGGCTCATACATAGAATGTTATATGAAGGGACAAAAAAATGCTTCCTTTGAATTGGCGAGAAATCATGTGTTTAAGCTAATAGAAGATGAATGGAAGCAGCTTAACAAGGAACATCTGCGTCTGAGTCGATCTTTAGGATCATTCACAAAAGCTTTACTTAATTTTGCAAGAATGGTCCCTCTTATGTACAATTATGATGACAAGCACTCTCTCCCTATCCTTCAAGAATACATCAAGTCTATGTTGCATGTGTAGATAATTAATGTATGCATCTGTTCCTGATCAATGAGCAGGTGCAAAACTTTCATATATATTACAACTTAAACAAAGTAGTAGATTAGTGATTGTGAAATTCTAAAGGTCCAACAAGTTCCGTGCGAACTTTAAAAGTCAAACCCATAAAGTTTAAATGAGAAATCCGTCTGTCTCTGGCTATATATATACATGGAGATAACAAATGGAAGCCTTTTACATAACCTTTAGAAAGTAAAAGATCATTAAATCCCAATTTTCTTACAGAGGCCGCAGCAGTGGGTAATCCTCAAGATATTGTCGTTCTGATAATGTGTCGTTTTCGTTCTGCGGAGTCCATAAAACCTCAACTGCCTGAAATAAGTAAATGTATATCACAAATGAAAAACTAGAAGTAGCAGAAAAGTTGTTGCATTTTTATGACCATTTATTTTGCTTACCAATGTTTTTTTGGAAAGAATAGACGCAAGATTTTGCAAGGCTTCTTTCAAGTCTCCCCTTCCATTAACAGTAGGCAATTTATAAACACCTTCAGCAGCTACCAAGATTGTAACCTGAAATTGCAAATATGCAGAAAAGAATGATCAACAAATCTCTTTGTGAGAAAATAAAGATCTCTAGGGAGATCTCTAGGGAGCCTTGGCATAACTAGTAAAGTTTTTGTCATGTGACCAGGAGATCACGGGTTCGAGTCGTGGATACAGCCTCTTACAGAAATACAAGGTAAGACTGCGTACAATAAATACTTGTAATTCGGCCCTTCCCCGGATCCCGCGCATAACGAAAGCTTAGTGCTCCGGGCTGTCCTTTTTATAAGAAAAAATGTAATGGCCACAAAAGCAATTGACCCAAACATAAACCTATAGTCCTAATACCAACAACAGCATTAAGATAATAGCTCCCAACATTTAGAAAAGCTTTTATAATGGAACTAAAGAAGCCCCATTTCCGCTTTAGACCAGAGAAACCTACAAAATCAAAATGGAAAAGGCTATACAAGGTTATTCTTACCACCATGTATTCATTGCTAAATCCATCTCCCCTTTGGCTCATGGACTTTTTCCTTTTAATATTGTTGACATTCACAAGTGTCTCTTCGTCAAATTTGCCACGTTCCTCAACGGAAAGTCGACTGAATCGACTCTCACCTTCCTCCATGCCCCTTTTGACATCAACCTGCATGGGAGACGCAAAACATATACTCAGTAGAATGCCAATGTTTGAAAGAACTCCCCAATATGCATTGGTGTGAAAATTCAATAATGAGAAGGATCTTCTATCCCAGTTGAGGATACAAAAATCGGCAAAGGTTAAAATGTAGAAATCACATTATAGCAGAGATTAACCAAAGAATGAGAAGAAAAGTCAAGCCTCAAGACAGCAAAACATGATTATAATATCAACAAAGAAGGAGCGGAAGTTTATGCTAGCTTTGTTCCATCCTAACTGTTTTGGTCATTATAAATTCTTGCCTAGTTCTTCTCAGACAACTGGTGCTGCAGGGTACAACAGTTGTAGAATTAATCTATAAAGGTACTTGATAAATGCCTATGCTTGAACCAGAACCTATACAGTTCAACATATGTATAGTCCGGAAGCCAAAGGAATGATTCATACTGCAGTTGCATTTGCAGATTTGGCGTAAAGGGAAACTACGTCACTAAGGTATTAAGACTTCTATCTAGCATGGCTTATCTGTAGGTAAACTATAGCAGCATATAAAGGGTGGCATCCCGGTGTACAAGGCATCCCGCGTTCACGCAAAGTCCGGAGAAGGGTCGTACCTCAAGAGGTGTGATGTAGACAGCCTACCCTAATGCAAGCCTTAGTAGCTGCTTCCACGGCTCGAACCCATGACCTATAGGTCACACGGAGACAACTTTACCGTTGCTCCAAGGCTCCCCTTCTAAACTATAACAGCATATATGCACTAAAAATGAGAAGTCTTGGGCACTATAAAAGCTGTTTCATGTATGGGTTTGGATTCTTTTTCATTAGTTAATTACGCAACAAAAGCAAGACTTTGAAACTAGAAACTGGAAGCGTTAATTAGCAGCTCTTTCACAATATCATAAATTCCCCCAGACCCTGGGTTGGACTACTGAGATTATCTATCCAAAAACTAACAGAGGAAAGCACTGTATTCTCCCTAACCAACTAAAGCATACCTCTAAGGCATTTGTTTATTACTTATTAGTTCATCAAATCATTTCCCATTTCACAAGAAAGTATTTATTCATCAGCGCTGACTTCATTCCCTCCCTTCCCTTGAATATTTCAAAATGGCTTTGGTATTTGACAGGGAAACCAACTCCAAACCTCCTTGGCTGGTCGTCAATTTGTTTTGGACCTGAAGAGCCCAACCTTAGCAGAGGGACAGTCTAGCATTCTACAGATATTGTTGAAACCATCTACAAGAGCAAGAACTAATTTTGGAGCAACCAGCCAGACAAAGTTGGTCAGTTTTTGGGTGAATGCCCCCCAAAATAACAATATTAATGGTGACAAGTAACAGATATATTACTTTAGCTGATAAGAAATGCTTCTTAATATCCAATACTCATCAGGAGAACACATCTGAAAATTAGTTATTGTAATATTGAGTCAATAAGTCCCATAAAATGTTAGTGCTCATCTCAAGAATCGAGAGGGTGCACAAAGTCTCAGTTCTTTATCAAAATCTGAGCTCCGACAATACAGGGCCATATATTACGGGTTTATTGGACTTGGTAGCACAAAGCAGAATACATGAACCATAATTATACGAGTCGAGCCTATAACAGCTTTTCCATACATTCATTACATTTAATATTTGGTGTATGAATTAAGACCTATGATTTGACCCTTGCACTCAGAAGTCAGAACCCATTCATCTGAACGTTTTCTAGATGGAGAGAGAATAGAAATGAAAAAAGCAAACTGAATTCAATCAGAGGTCCAAACCTTCACTCTAAAACCAGTCTTACGGATTTTAGCTGATTTAAAAAGTAACATTATCATATATTCTGATTCAATCAAATCAGGAGCAAAAATGGGAAAAGAAGAGAACTAATGCTATTGCAAATTTTGGATCATGATCCTGGCAAAACAGGATAAAAGTTCATTGTTTTGCCACTATGGCCGTTTAAAACCACATAATCACACATCAGAAAGCACATAAATGAAGTATTTCTTTCACTCACAGATGAATAAGCTGAGATGCAATAATCAGGGTGTCGAAGCAAAGCTAATGTTGTCTCTGCAGCAAGGAAAACATCAGCTTATGTAAGAAATAAATAATACCATGGGACATCAATTGAAAAATCTAGCCAATTTTTAGTCTTTAAATTAGAAGGCATAAGCCATTTCAACAAGAAATAAAAGGATTGAAGCGAGGAAGCCGAATATATAGAGAGTGATTAAATCACAACTATTATATTTAAAGGTAGCTAATAAATAGTAAGTGAGACAATAATAAAAAGAACACCAGAAGTTTACGATTACAGTGTTTTGGATAGCGTGCGGCGACAAATAGCGACGAAGGCCCGCTTCACTGAGACGAGAGGCGCGCAGCGAAGCGCTTGCCTTTTTGATGTGAAACGATAATTTATACAAAAACATAAAATATTATATACATATAAATAAAAACTCAATAACAATAATATATTAATAAATATATCATTCAAAAATTAAAGATTCAATAGATAGTCATTTCGTTTATTACTATCGGATGACGCCATTTCAACGCTGTTTTATAGAAAAAAAATTATCAAGTCAATATGCAATTAATTCTACTCTATAAGTATAAGACTATAATTCTATAATTGAAACAACAGAGCAAACAAAACAGAGCAAACAAAAAAAAGGCTATTGCCTCTGGAAAAACAGCAAAGAAAGAAGAAGAAAAACAGAGCAAAAACAAAAAGGCTACTGCCTCGGGAAAACAGCAAAGAAAGAAGAAGAAAAATGAAGAAACTAACAACAAAGAAAGAAGAAGAAAAATGAAGAAACTAACAACAAAGAAAGAAGAAGAAAAACAGAGCAAAAAAAAAAGGCTATTGCCTCTGCAAATAAGCAAAGAAAGAAGAAGAAAAACAGAGCCAAAAAAAAAAAGGGCTCCTGCCTCTGGAAATCAGCAAAGAAAGAAGAAGAAAAATGAAGAAAGAAAGAAGAAAGAGTTGATCATTGAATGGTTGAAGAAAGAAGAAAGAAGAAGAAAAAGAAAAAAGAAGAAGTCGCTGCTGAAATAGAAGAAGAAGAAAGTAGAAGAAAAAAGGAGGAGAAGAAGAAAAGAAAAGAAAGTAACATACCTAGTGATGATGGCTGATGATGGGAGAAGAAGAAGAAGATCGAAGGTCGCTGAAGGAGAAGAAGAAGGTCGCTGCTCGTCGCTGAAGGAGAAAAGTGAAACGCAAGCCCTAATTTTGTGTTTTAATATTAATGCTGCCTTTTCTTCCGTTTTATTCAAAAAGCGACGCCTCGCAGGGCCTCTCGCCTCGCAACGCCTCTCGCTAAACAGGCAGAGGCGCTCGCCTTTTCTTTCTCGCAACGCAACAGACCAAAATAGCGATGTTGTCTCGCCTCGCGTCGCTACACGCTCTAAGCAACCCTTGAAGCCAAATTGCCTCTTTTACAGCCTCCGTAATTGCCATGTACTCTGCCTCAGTAGTAGACAAAGCAACCTTTGACGGCAAAGTAGACTTCCAACTAACCGGTGCATTTGCAAAAGTGAAAACATAACCAATAGTTGATCTACGCTCGTCCAAATCACCCGCATAATCTGAGTCACAATATCCAACCAGATACTGACTATCTTCCTGCTCAAAAATCAATCCAACATCTACAGTATTACGAATATACCGTAGAATCCATTTCACAGCTTGTCAATGCTCCTTTCGTGGATCATGCATATACCTGCTTACATCTCCGATAGCATGTGAACTATCAAGTCTTGTGCAAACCATTGCATACATCAAGCTACCAACGACATTCGCATATGGTACTCTTGACATATACTCTCGTTCCACTTCATTTTTCGGCAACATAGCAGCACTAAGCTTAAAGTAAGGAGCAAGCGGAGTGCTAACCGACCTCGTGTTCTCATTCATGCCAAATCGATCTATTACTCTTTTCAAGTATTCTTTCTGAGATAGATAGAGTTTCTTTGAATGTCTAGCTCTTTTTATCTCCATGCCAAGAATTTTCTTCGCCTCACCCAAATCCTTCATCTCAAACTCTTTTCTTAGTTGAATCTTCAACTTTTCAATTTCCTCCTGACTTTTGGAAGCTATCAACATATCATCAACGTATTAGGTTAAGTTATATGAAGGATCCGTCTTCAAGCTTGCGCAAATACACACAATGATTGTATTTGCTTCTTTTGTACTTCAGCAGCAACATAAACTTGTCAAATCGTTTATATCATTGTCTAGAAGATTGTTTCAATCCGTACAACGATTTTTCAAGTTTGCACACAATATTTTCCTTTTCGGCAACTTTGAATCCTTCTGGCTGAGTCATATAGATTTTCTCTTCCAAGTCTCCATGTAAAAATGCAGTTTTTACATCTAACTGAACTAATTCCAAATTCAACTGCGCTACCAAAGCCAAACAAAACTCTAATGGAGGAGTGTTTCACGACTGGAGAAAACACCTCATTGTAATCAATTCCCTCATTTTGAGCGTACCCTTTGGTCACCAATCTTGCTTTGTAGCGAACATCTTCTTGGTTAGGAAATCCTTCTTTCTTTGCAAATACCCATTTGCACCCAATTACTTCCTTGCCCTTCGGGGGATTGGCCAATTTCCATGTACGATTCGGATGAAGGGACTGCATTTCTTCATTCATGGCAATCCTCCACTTATCTTCTTCTAAACTTTGGACTGCGTCTTTATAAGTGATAGGAACACCATCAGCTACAATTGAGGCTGCACAAGCCACCGACCCTATGAGACGAACAAGTTTCTTTATTGTTCTTTTTGACTTGTTGGTTGCTATTGATTCAAGTTGTTGTTGAGGTTCCTGAATTGGAATCTCCCTCTCTGCTAACTCTTCTTCGAGGGGAAAATCTTCTATTGTTTCCTCGTTTTCTCCCCGTGTTGGAAAAATTAATTTTTCCTCAAACTCCACTTGCTTTGAAGCACCATCAGTTTGTTTGACATCTTCAACTGTCACCTTATCTGTTATGGAAAATTCATCAAAGGTAACATCTCTGCTGAATATAATTTTTCTCGTCTTTGGACACCATAATCGGTATCCTTTGACTCCAGAAATAATCCCCATAAATATAGCTTTCTTTGTTCTCGGATCCAATTTTGACTCTTTCACATGATAGTATGCAATTGAGCCAAACACATGCAAAAAATTATAATCTTCAGGAGGTTTTCCATACCATTTTTCAAATGGTGTCTTGCCATCAATAGCGGAAGATGGTATACGATTAATGAGGTGGCATGCATATGTTATTGCCTCAGCCCAAAATTCTTTGCCCAAGCCAGCATTGGACAATATACACCGAACCTTCCCCAGCAAAATCCGGTTCATACGTTCTGCCACTCCATTCTGTTGTGGTGTATTTCTGACGGTGAAATGTCTCAAAATGCCATCATCTTCACAAATCTTGTTGTAAAGATAATTTTGTATTCTCCACCGTTATCTGTGCGAAGACACTTTATCTTTCTGCCTGTTTGAGTCTCTATCATCGCCTTCCATTTGAGAAAAATTCCCAACACCTCATCTTTGGTTTTCATAGTATACACCCACACTCTCTGAGAAAAGTCATCAATAAAAGTTACAAAATAGTGTTTCCCACCTAACGAAGGTGTTTTAGAAGCACCCCAAACATCAGAGTGAACATAATCCAAAATACCTTTAGTATTATGGATAGTTGTTCCAAATTTAACCCTTGTCTGTTTCCTCTTGACACAATGCTTACAAAACTCCAAATTGCAAGTCTTTACTCCTTTTAACAATCCTTGATCTTATAAAATTTTCAAGGATTTTCCTCCAGCATGTCCCAAGCGCATGTGCCATAGCTTGGTTGCTTCTGCCTCCTTGTCATCACTGAATGTCACTGTGTTGTCCCAATAACTGTACTACCGTGATAGTGGGACATGTTATTATTTCTCCGAATTCCCTTCATTACCACTAGTGCACCGGAGCATATTCTCATTATCCCATTTTCTACAACGAGTTTGAACCCCTTTGACTCTAGGGCTCCTACAGAAATGAGATTTTTCTTCAATTTCGGTACGTATCGAACATTTGTTAATGTTCTGATCAATCCATCATGGTTTCTTAATCGGATTGAACCAATACCATAAGCGACAAGAGGATTGTTATTTGCGGTGTGAATAACTCCACATTCTCCTTTTTGAAAATCAACGAACCAGTCCCGGTTGGGACACATATGATAGCTACAAGCTGAATCCATCAACCAGATGTCACATGGTTTGAATGGCTCAGTTGTAACTAGTGAGAAATCAGAGTCATCACAATCAGCTACATTTGAATCTATGACAGCCTTCCCATTGTTAGGTTAGGCCTTGTTTTTCAACTTTGGACAGTCTTTCTTCCAGTGCCCCTTTTCTCGGCAAAAGGAGCATTCATCTTTGCTGGGTCTGGATCTTGACTTCGATCTTCCTTTCTTCGTTCTCATCTAGTTTTGAGAACGACCTCTCACGACCAGTGCTTCTCCTTCTCCACTCTTTTGCTTTTCTCTCTTTCTTTATTCATAGTTGTACAAGGCAGAACAAACTTCTTTGAGAGATACTTCATCATTCCCATGAAGTAGAGTAGTTTCGAGGTGCTCGTACTCATCGGGAAGTGAACTTAATAAAATTAAGGACATATCTCCATCACTAAAAGTCACGTCCATATTCTGCAAATCTGTCGCCTACTTATTAAAGCTGGTGATATGATCATTTATTGTAGTACCAGGAACATATGTGAAGCGTAGCAGTCTTTTTTTCATGTAAAATTTATTTTGATTTTTTTCTTCAAGAATTTATCCTCCAATGCATTCCACAATTTACTTGCAAAAGTTTCTTTTGTGTATGGATACTTTTGTTCTCTTGCGAGGTAAGATCGAATGATACCACAAGCAACGCGGTTGATAATCTTCCAATCTTCTTCTCCGATATTGTCTAATTTCTTTTCTTCTGTTGCAATATCTAGCCCTTGTTGAAAAGGGACATCAAGAACCTCAGCTTGCCATATCCCAAAATGTCCTGACCCGTCAATAATTTTAACTGCAAATTTCGCATTTGACATAATTCTTGTCATAAGCGAAGTTGCCAACGACGTATTACTGACACACGATGTGGACTCTTCATTTTTTTGTCTCCTATTTTTGCTACAGATACTATTTATTTGCTGACACTACATAACACCAAAATAATTCTTTTCTGATGTGGAAGTTCAGACTATGCTGCAACCACAGAGCATACTCAGATAGAACTTTGGCTCTGATACCAATTGTTGCGGAAGCTGAATATATAGAGAGTGATTAAATCACAACTACTATATTTAAAGGTAGCTAATAAATAGTAAGTGAGACAATAATAAAAAGAACACCAGAAGTTTACGAGGTTCGGCAAAATTTGATTTTTGCCTAGTCCTCAGACACAATCAACTCAAACTTTATTTCACTCCAAAAATACAAGTGAAATACTATAAGAGAGAAAAAAGATTCAAATGTCTTAGGAGATAAGAAGGCAAGTGAGAGATGTTTACAAATGAAAAAAATTCTTGCTATTTATAGAAGGGAAATTGCCTTAATAATGTCATGCATGACATCACATTAAGTGTGATCATGCAATGTAAATGCATGAAAAAATGCATCTTCCTAAAAGGAGGCTTCCAAATGTTCACACTAGTTCACATTAATCTTGTCAAATTCAGCAGCTCCTATATTTGCACACATACTGTAGTTTAAATGATTTGCACAAACTATCTTTACCTGTCAACAAACAGCTTAAACCCTGTTTTGTGGATGTATCTGCCACTTCTGCAATCCCGTTGAGTTCCTTTTGAAGTGATATATCCGAGTCCAACAACCCAACCTTTAGGGAAAAAGAGTAAAAGCAGTGAAACAGTAGTAAAGAAATTGTAAGCATAACACAAATGCAAGGCAAACAAAATTTCAGAAAATGGAACTAAACAAGAGCTCAACATACTGAATAGTAGTACTTCATCTTGTTACAAGAACCTATAGATACCTAGGTCATCATAAGCAATATCTGAGGAAAAGCCAATTGAGAGGAAGGCACTCAAAAGACTTGATTCAATTGAGAGTAGCAACTGGAAGTGAAGATGATGGTCCGATTGCTTCACGATCAATGTCAGAATGCACAACTCAAATGCACAATTTCAAGGAATCAGTGATCACTTATGTAAAGCTTGATATTTAATGTGTCAACAGCAGTCATGTCTGGAAGGAAGATGGTTCATTCAAGATTTTATAATTTTCAGCAACTGATTCATTCAAGATTTTATAATTTTCAGCAAAAGGTAAAGTTGCTGCCATGTGACTAGGAAATCACGGATTCAAGTCGTTGAAACAGCCTGTTGCACAAATGCAGGGTAAGGCTGCGTACAATAGGCCCTTGTGGTCCGGCCCTTCCGCGAACCCTGCGTATAGCGGGAGCTTAGTGCACCGGGCTGCCCTTCATCATATATGAGCACAAACTAGTTGACCATCATCAGTACCATTTATTAGACTATAAAAATCATAGAAGAATCATCCCTCTAGTTTTTGTAGCAGAGAATAACTTATAGATTAGCATCCACTTACCAATTGAAATGGAGGAAAAATATCAAAAACTATAAGGGGGTTTGAAACTAGAGGACTTCTGGTCAACAGATGCAGCAAACAAGCAAATTCAGGAATATGTCAGAGAATTTTGGTGAAGCAGCTATCTTGCACAAAGCATTATAAGATGATGCAAATATTTATATTGAACTCCACAGTTTGCACTTTAGAACCAATTATCCATAGTTGAAATAATAACAATTTCAAGGAACCAGCCGTCCATGCAAATGTTATCAAGAATTAGGTGCACCAAAATCTTGTCCAAGCAGTGATGATACATTCCACAACCCTGTGGATTTACTTTATGCTATCTGAAACTGATATCTGGGAGCAGGGGACAAAAGACACACGACAATGTTAATGGCAGGGTATCAACACATGTCGAAATCTTCAAATATGGTAAACATGGGCGTCCTAGCAACAAATGCAGATCTACTTTCTTTACTTCATTGGCTATAACATTATATCATTATAACAATACCAATAACCTTCCCAATGTAGGGCTCCTCTATGTATCACTAATCCCAAATTTCTCCATAGGACTCTAGAGTAACCCTATGCTCAAAACAACTTGACCATCCATATTTAACTTCTTTGGTGAACAAAGTCATTGCACAAACAAGTAACTGACCAATCACCCAAATTTCAAGAGCTAAAACTTCTAACCACCAAACTTGGCAAGAATTATTAATTATTAACCTCACTAAACCTATAACCAACCTAAGCGAAACAAATCTTAAACTAACCTATGTACAATAAGGGCAGGTTTGGTAAGAAGTATTGGACAAAACAATCATGGTATAAAATATATGCATTGCTTATCCAATGTTTGGTAGCAATTTTCAATTTCTGCGCAGTTAATTATAATAAGTTTTATGCCAATTCTAGCATTAACTGCATTCTTCATAAGGATCTCCTCAAACCCTTTTCCAAGCCCTTATACAATTTTAAACCAAACATAAGTTTAAGTTATACACTTTATATCACACTTTTAATACCAAAGAACCAAATGACCGATAAAAATTATACCTGCATTACAATCCATGCATTACTAATCCCTATGTATTAATCTTCGTGTTATACAACCCATGCTTAACTTTTATTTAAACCAAAAGAACCCTAATTGTTATATCGACAATTTTACATTTAATTTCTAGCCTTTGACAATAACCACCATATTAATCACAAAGACAATAGTGCCTTTATGTATCAGTTGATTATAATCACGACGACAATAGTGCATTTATGTATCAGTTGATTACCTGCAGCATGAGAACACTTGTTTTGTTCTTAGTCCGATCGGCCTCATAAATAAACACTCCAAAACAGATCATAGCCGCAAATAAGGCCGCATTAACAACAATATACTCATCGCGTGTCCAAGAATGGGAAGGAATAGACGACGAAGAGGCATGAATATCATTACGATGAATACAACAGGGTTGTTGTCTTCTCATTGAGTAGTAGTCAACTTCTTCGTAATCTACTAGCGCAGGGCGGCGAGGGGTACTGTAAGATGTAATCTTACTATTTGAAGAGGAAGAAGAACTCGGCGAAGAGAATGCTTTGCCACCCATCCTACCACCAGAAGCAGCCATTGCTGAATTCGAATCATGTATTAACAATACCCACAAAACTACAGCCGCTAAAGCGGGCTGCTGCAAAATTTTGAGCGATTTCATGACAGTCTTGACGAGAATTTCAAATTGAAGAAGCATATGACGGTGAAGTTGGAGGGTCTTTTGTAGAGGTTTAAGGGTGTAGGGTTTTGGTAATGGAGAAGACGACGGGTATATTGGGTTTGGACTTTGGAGTATACTTCGAATTGAAGTTTGATTCCTGCCATTTTTACCAGGGTCCACCGCCACATCCTTCCCGCGTCCACCCGCCCCCACAAAGTTTTCGTTTTATGTTTTCTTTCAATTTGTCTTATTTTAACTTTTATTTATTTTTGTTTTACAATCAATATATCTATCTATCTATTTATACTATATTATATTAAAAATGGGAAATATTTTAGTTAAAAGTTAAACTATTAAAATAACCTTCCCATTACCCTAATATCCTATTTAACATTATTAATTAAAAAAGATAAACGCCTAAACCCTGCCTAAATCCTAAGAGAAGCCAACGCTTCATATGCTACAACAATCTCAAGTAGACGACGGTTTAAAATAGTGCCCTTTTCTCTTGTAATTTCAGGAGCAATTCATGTTTTACTAAGTATGTTATGTTAGTATGTGGAGAAGAACTGTGTTTGCCATTGAATTCATTACAAGTCTTAAGACATGGGTTTTGATTACTAAGAAAGAGGAAGAAATTATAGACAGGTATAATAGATTCTCACTTATTAATGGCCAAAGCAATATGCGCAGGTGGAAGTTAGTTCTTGCCCGAGAAAAAGATAATTTTTACAGGTACTACGCTAAAAATTTATGTACATATATATCATATACTTTATAGATATTGTCTTGGTTTTAGGGTATGCCAATTTTTCCGTGCTGCAATAAAACATATGCATGTGTAATAAGATTTTCTGGACAACAATATTATTGGAAAGAAAAATACAACCCCCTAAAATGTCCAAATTTTTCACGTATACACTTTATTTTCATTTGAATACTTTATCCACATCTCAAATATAAAATTAATAGGCACCCAAAGCGTGTAATTCACACGCCAGAGTGACGAATAAGACGGGAACATACGAATTTAACTTAACTAAATTTTAGAAGAAAAAACTTTTGACAAACAAACAAAAAAGAAAAAAATTAAAAGAAAAATCCACCCACCCCTTCGTCATCTTCCACACGCCCCAACCACTGCCACAATTCTTCTTCCTCCTAATGTCCATCCACAAAGTATAATAATCAATGGTATCATCGACTTGGATTCTTCTTTTTAGGTGTTTCAAAAGCTTTTGATACTGTCAATAATGTTTTCAAGCTTTTTAAATAATTATTTGAAATCTTTAATAATTTTTCTAATAATTTTTGTAGCAAACTAACGAGAGAAGAAAGAATCTGAGTTGAGAAAGAGGAGAGAAACAAAGAAGAATAAATGTTTGAAATTTTATAAATTCAACTTCATTTTTAATCTATCTGGTAGAATTTTGAATAAATTTATCGAGTGTGGATTGTTTAGTAATAGAAGCCAAAAAAGGGTATTTGTTGATTTTTTAATTTGAGGATTTGAATGAGAAGAGGCAGAAGCAAAATTGGAAGAGAACGGTCTGAAATTGCAAAATCTATTTCTTTCATAGCTAAGACCCAATCAAATTCTTACAGGATATAGCCGTGAGAGTAAGAAGGATAAAAGCAAAGGAAAAATACATAGAGCGCATATGTCACTGTCAATTAAGCAGAGAGTTGTAGATAATGGTGGACTGGTGGATGGAGAGAGAGGAAGGTGGTGGACGTGGACAATGGTGTGAAAAAGAATAGAAGGAAAAAGAAATTTAAAACAATTTAAAAAGAAATTTTGATCTCACGCTTTGAAAAATAGTGTAATAGACGCACTATGTCATATCACCGGTATATAACACATTTAAGATATTATTGGACGATCCAATGGAACATATTTAAGATAGACTATCTAAGTAAAAAGTATGAAAAACTTTAAGTGGTTGTTGATGTATTTTGCCTTATTGAAAAGAAAGAAAATTTAAGTGTAATGAGTCCGGTACCGGTAGGATCCATGCATTAACTAATTCCTTTTGAATTTTCCTTCATATATTACTAATATATTTGGTTACTTGCGTGTTATGCTTAAGGTCATAACATGGTCCATGAACCTTTTAGGAATGACTTTTCTATCGATGTTTATTTTTTTATTTATCACTCCTATTTATTTAATTTACTTAGAGCTTAGATTGTAGTTTCTATTTTTGTATCTCCCGAAAATATTAATAACTCTTTGTAATCCCATAAACGCTCCTAAACAGATGCTAAATGGATCTATTATTATCCAAGAAGGTAACCAAAGGATAATGTAAGGCAGTGCAAGCTAAATATACATTTACCTTCTTATTAAGAGATATGATGGATATCTCTTACTAATAAATAATATTTGAATAGACAAAAAATATTGAAAGAAGTACCAATAGTTAAATATTTAATCTTTTTTAATTTTAGTACATGGGCAATTGATTGTTTGTCGTGTACTACATGACTCGGATACACGTGCAACGCACGTGCTGAGAAATTAGTTATATTTATATACTCCGCCTATTTCAAGTTGTTTAAATCTTCTCGTAGTACAAGGGTATAAATGATCAATTTTTTGTGCGAATTTAAAAATTACATAAAAAGTAGTACTAGTATAAGCCACAACAATTAACAATTCAAAATATTTAAAAATTATTTACAAAAAATATGATTAAAAAAAACCTTGTTTAATTTTTCAAATAATAATAGATTTATTTTTTCTTAAACGGATAGAGTAGCAATCCAAAAGTTCTTATCATATATATTGACATATAAGAGGACATGTGGCAGCATCTATATAGTCCAGTTAGTTAGTTAGTTAGTTAATTGCAGTTTAGTTGGTTAGCATAGTAACCTTATGTCCAGCTGTATCTTAGTTGTCATTAGTTGGTTGATGATGTTGTTAGTGACAACAACAACAACAACAACAACCTAGTATAATCTCACTAGTGGGGTTTGGGGAGGGTAGTGTGTACGCAAACCTTACCCCTACCCTGGGGTAGAGAGGCTGTTTCCGATAGACCCTCGGCTCCCTCCCTCCAAGAACTCCCCACCTTGCTCTTGGGGTGACTCGAACTCACAACCTCTTGGTTGGAAGTAGAGGGTGCTTACCACTAGAGCAACCCACTCTTGTCGATGTTGTTAGTGAGTTAACCTAAATATATAGGTGTTAGCATTCAGATCAGTGTTTTAAAAGGCGTGTGCGTAAGGCGAGGAATTTTACATATGCCTCAGCGAGGCATAAGTCCTGAGGCACGGGGCGTAAGTCCCATAAGTATTTAATTTTTAGTATTTTATAAAATAATATAATTGCAATAAATATTTATAAACAGGTAAAATTGCATAAAAATTGAAGAAAACTATAAATATGTAATATATATGTGTGTGTGTGTGTGTGTGTGTGTGTGTGTGCGCGCGTGCTCCATCCCTACAAAGAAACTAGTCAAAACAATATATTATACGCTACTTAGAAGCACAAGTAACCTGAGTCGAAAAGAATAAAGTTTTCTACATGGAGGAACAAAAAGGATGACTAACCTGTAATTTGAACTTTGAACTTGCTGCTATGAAGGAGAATGTAGTTTTCTTTATATTTGTGAAAAAAGAAATTGAATATTTGTTACTTTTGGGAGATGTTAGCAAACTAGCGGACAAGATAAAGAATTGGGAAAGATCATGAATTAGGGCTTCAATCAATAAAAAAGGTCTTGACTTTTAAATTTAATACATTTCAATTCCTTTTTAAAACTTTTGAGTAATTACCAAACTTAATTTTGAGAATTTGGGTATTATATGAAGGACTTATTCAACAAATTTTATTTTAATTTGAAAAAGTCTCTGGGCTTATGCCTCACTAAAAAAACGCGCCTCAAACGCCCGGGCGTATGCCTCAAATGCCAGGGCGTACGGCTCGAACGCCCGGCATACGCCCCGAATTGCTGGGCGTACGCCTCTTGAGACTTTCGCCCCACACCATCGCCTAGGGGCATTTTTGGTGCTTCTCGCCCCAGGGCTCGTCCCGAAAACGCCTTTTAAAATACTGATTCAGATAATGAAGTTAGTTATCATTTCCCAATTCAGTCTCTTCTCTCTTCTCTCTTCTCTCTTATCGCATTAGTCAGCTCCATTAGAGAAGCTCCAAGCTTATTCAATCAAGCTCGTATTTCAGTATGGTATCAGAGCATTCGATGCCGGAGGAGTATGTTTTGTAATTTCTACTGGTTTGTACATATCAATTCATCGATTCTATTGATATACTATAATTAGTCTTCCTTTGAGATTTCTTCAAATTGTCAACAATGGCGAAATCGACGATCGATTACACACATCTACTATATGTAAGCCTAGGGGATACTCCATGTTCAATTCTAATTCCTATTAAGCTTACAGGATCGACGAATTATGGCCTTTGGAGAAGGTCTATACGAATTGCATTACCGGGGACGAAGAAACTAGGATTCATAACAGGAACATGTAAAATGGAGACCTTTAAGAAGGAATTACATGGGCACTGGGAAACCTGCAATGTGATTGTCTTATCATGGATCATGAATACAGTGTCTGAGGAGCTCTTAGGTGGAATTGTGTATGCCTCTGATGCAAATCTAGTTTGGGAGGATTTAAGAGAGAGATTTGACAAAGTTAATCGAGTTCATATTTTTCAATTACACAGAGAAATAGCTACTCTGTCACAAGGAACCAGCTCAGTTTCTACTTATTTCTCAAGGTTGAAGGAGTTGTGGTATGAATATGATGTGATGGTACCATCACCTAATTGTGGTTGTCCAAAGTCTAAGGAGCATGTGGAACATCTTCATAGACAAATTGATCAAGCCAGGAGAAAAATCTTTATGAAATCCACTAAGCCAACTCTCAACCAAGCCTATGCTATGATCATTCAAGATGAAAGTCAACAAGTTGTAACTGACATGATTGATCCTTTGGTTATGGAGGCATGGTGAGGTCAATGATTCAAAGGCAAAAAACATTTTTTGTAGTGTGATCATTATAAGATGAAAGGCCACACAAAAGAGAACTGTTACAAAATCATAGGTTACCCATCTGATTTCAAACCAAAGAAGAGGTTTGGTACTGGCTGTTATGATGGTCGGAAGCCTCCTAGTGGTGGACCTCATAAATGATGGAGGAAGGAACCTTTGGCTGCTGTTAACAATGCAAATGTAGCATCAACTTCTCAAACTGCTAGAGACAATCACAAAGTAGCAGAGCACAAAGGATTGTTCTTCACTCCTGAACTACACATCAAATTCTGAGCTTGTTGAACAAAGACTCTAGAGATCATCATGCTAACATGGCAGGTATTGTCACTTGTCTAATGTCTAATTTCAAACAACAAAGGGAATGGATTGTAGACTGAGGAGCTACTCATCATATCACCTCTAGTTCAAATCTATTGAATGAAAGTAATCACACTGCCAAGACTAGTACAGACAAGGTTCATTTACCAACTGGAGAACATGCAGATGTCACACATGTTGGTACTGCAAAGTTGTTCAAAGGGGATACCATTTGCAATGTGCTTTATGTACATGACTTTAAGTTCAACTTATTGTTAGTGACAAATCTAACCAGACAATTGTCGTGTTCTATGCATTGTTTTCCTGATTTTGTTGTCTTTCAGGACCTTTATAGTGGTAGGGTGAAGGGGATTAATAGAGAGAATGAATAATTATATGTGCTGAGGGGTGATTCATGTGGTGATGGACTAGCTAAAGGAATAAAAGCAGTGCATGCAGTAGAAAGTGCAAGAAGGGACAACTTGTGGCATATGAGTCTAGGACACCCTTCATTGTCAACTATGAAGAGCATAGTAAAGCTTCATGACAGTGTTAGTACTAGAGTACAGAATAATTGCCATATATGTCCTTTGGCAAAGCAAACTGGGTTGCAGCTTCCACTTAGTTCTTCTAAAGCTGAAGCTCCTTTCTATCTTGTACATATGGACATTCGGGGACCTTATAAAGTTCCTACATTTGATAGAAAATATTATTTCCTCACTATTGTGGATGATCACTCTAAATACATATGGATTTATCTATTGCAATTGATGTCTGAAGTAATTGTAGTATTAAAACAGTCTGTGATAATGATTAAAAACTAGTTTAACACTATGATCAAGATATTGAGGTCAGATAATGGAACTGAGTTCTTTAACTCACAATGTACAGAATTATTCATTAAACTTGGGATTATTCACCAAAGTAGTTATCCATACACTTCACAACAGAATGGCATAGTAGAAAGGAGACGTAGGCACATCCTTGATACTGCTAGAGCTATAAGGTTTTAAGCATCCATTCCTCTCAGATACTGGGGAATGTGTGTGAAGGCAATAATGTACTTGATCAATAGATTGCCCTCCACATGAAGCACACCATATAAGCTATTATATCACAATAAAGCCAAGCTCAGTCACCTAAGGATCCGGGGTGTCTTTGTTATGCAACTAACTTGGTTAAGGGAGATAAGTTTGCACAAAGGGCCAAACCTGTAGTGCTACTTGGCTTCTCAAAGACACAGAAAGGTTACGTTTTATTGGACTTAACTTCTAGGCATTTCTTTGTCTGTAGGGATGTGGTTTTTAGAGAAACAGAACTTCCATTCAGATCACAGATTTCCTCAGGTTACACAGTTCCCCCTGACACTATTTTCCCGGATGTCTTATTGCTTCATCCTTTGCAGGATATAACAGTTACACCAGATATGGCTGGGCCATCAGAGGTGAGAGAAGAAGAGGTTGGTCAGGACAGTGTAGTCCTTGACTCACATTGCTAAGACAATGAGATTCATGAGGCAGACAATTCAACTCTTGAGGACATCTTTAGAGAAGATGACAGTCCAACTAGTACTAGTGCTGAGGAGAATAATAACATTCCATCTGCTGCTCCTATTGAAGATGGCATTCCATCTGCCCCCCACTATTATGCCTGCTGAAACAGAAGCAAGAAAATCAGTCAGATAAGGTAAACAACCTACATGGATGAAGGATTATGTCACTAAAATGAAGCCCAAGTCACACTGCAACTTGTATCCTCTGTCAGATTACTTATCCTATGCAAGTACCTCTGTCAAATATCAGAGTTATCTTGCATGTTTCTCTTCTTTGGTTGAACCACAAAGCTTCAGAGAGGCTGCTAAAGTTACAAGGTGGATTGAGGAAATGCAACAAGAAATTACAGCACTTGAAGAAACCAAGACTTGGGAGATAGTTGACTTGCCTAAGGGGAAGAACACTGTGGGATCAAAGTGGGTGTACAAGATCAAGTTTAAGGCAGATGTGGAAGTAGAGAGATTCAAGGCAAGGTTGGTTGCCAAAGGATATAGCCAAAGAGAAGGTTTAGATTACCGTGATACTTTTTCTCCTGTGGCAAAGATGTTATTGTTGTCACGTCCCAATTATGTACTAGGTCGAGACTGCACCTAATGCTACCATTAGGCAATCCCACAAGCGAAACTACTATTTATTTATCCCGTTTTAACATATTTTTAATTATACTAAATTTTATGCAACTGTGATAAGTCCTTTTAAACCAAAATATCAACATAATAAGTACATACTTTGCGATGATAGAAATGGCAAGTACATCAATACATAAGTGCTACCAATCCCCAAAACCCGGCGTCATAAGTACATGAACAATCTAGAGGATATACAAAACTACTGTCCGAAAGTAATAGACAGGAATAATAAATACAATGGAAGGAGACTCTGGTGATGCAGATCGTAACAAGGCAAACAGCTCACCCCTAAGTCTCCGTAGATGATCGGCTACGCACCCGCATGACCACTAGTGGAACCTGTCTCAGTACCTGCACATCAGTGCAGAAGTGAAGTGTGAGTATGAAAAACAATGCGTATCTAGTAACTATCTAGTCTAACCTCGAAGAAGATATGACGAGGGGTTGACTTGACAATTACTAAAGGTCAATAATAATAATATAATTGCATAAAGTAGAAATGGTGAGCATACAACATGTATCAATTAAACAAATAAAAGCAACTACAATAAGTACAACATGAGTCAGTATCACATCACCATCATCTCATAACTGGCCGTGAAGGCACTAACTCAATTACCTAAACTGGAACCCGTTTCGATTATAAAGCATGAAGTTGCCGAGACGAGTGGCCCGATCCCATAAGAATAGTGGTACTCAGTACTACCGAGGCGAACGACCCGATCCCATAAGAGTAGTGTTACTATCATATTGCCGAGGTGAATGGCCCGATCCTATAAGAGTGGTGTTATCATACTGCCGAGGCGAACGTATCGATCCCATTAGAGTAGAGAAGTTTACCTCACTCGCGGAAGAACTAGCGAGGCAAGAAGACATGGATTTTTCATAGTTATTAACTATTCCTCAATTTTCAAAAAATAAGAAGGCTAAATTGATAATTGCAACTTTAAATCCCTAGTCGCAACTCTATGCAAGACAGTTAATACGCATGATAAACACAAAAGTAATATTAAAAGCATGATGTGCATCTAAGTCTACTCGGACATATCATGGAATATAGCTACGCACGGACTCTCATCACCTCGTGCGTACGTAGCTCCTCACACAAGTAATACATAACAAGATACACTTAAGGGGATGAGTTCCCTCTTACAAGGTTAGGCAAGCGACTTACCTCGTTCCCAAGCTCACTTCCGGTCCACTAATCCGCTCTAAAAGCCCCAAGTTGATGCCAAAAAATCCGAAGCTAGTCAAATGTTATATAATTCAATCAATATACACTCAAAAGTTTATAATTTAGCTATTAGAGTAATTACCCAACCCAAATTGGAAGATTCCTAAAATTTACACCCATGCCCACGTGCCCGGATTCTGAAAATTTTTGAAGATAAATATTACCCATAGTCTCACGAACTCGAATATATAATTCTCACTTAATTCCATAACCCATTTCATGGTCAAATCCCATTTTTATCAAAACCTATTTTTTCCTAATAACCTCCTAAAATTTCTACAATTTCTATGTAACCATCTACCCATAATGCATAATTTAAACTCATATTGTATAGAAATTACTTACCTCAAAGTGCTAGGTGAAAACCCCTTCTCAAAGAGCTCTAAATTCGACCAACAAAAGAGAGAAATGAAGAAATGAGCCTAAGTCCCGTTATAAATGCACTATCACTGCCCCAGCGATTTTCGCACCTACGACAAAACAGTCGCACCTGCGGCTCCATTTCTGCAGGCAAATCGTCGCAGGTGCGGACCTTGCCCAAGCCAACCCCTCTCGCTTTTGCGGACAAAGTCCACTTCTGCGGATTTTCTTCGCTCCAGCGCACACACACCTGCCGACCCAGTCTGCTTCTGCGCCCCCAGGCCACCTTGGTCATTTCCGAATCTGCGGCCAATCCTCCGCATCTGCGACCTCACAGGTGCAGAATATTACTTGCACCTGCGCTCTCAGACCATTTCCTCAGACCTCGCATCTGCGATGACTCCACCACATCTGTGTGACTGCACCTGCAGCCACACTCTCTGCAGGTGCGACGATAACATACTTCAGCAGCAACAACAACTTCCCAAATTCGAAGTTCCAATACATTTTCGATCTGAATCACACCCGAGGCCCCCAGAACCCCGTCCAAGCATACCAACAAGTTCGTAAACATAAAACGGACTTTCTTAGATCCTCAAAACAGGTAAAACAATATCATAACTAAGAATCGCACCCCAAAACCAAATCAAATCAACTTATGAACTTCAAGTTCTTCCAACTTACTCCGAACACGCCTAATCATACTTAAACTACTCGGAAAGACACCAAATTTTGCGTGCATGCCATAATCCCAAACGGACCTCGATAATACCAAAACCTACTCCAAACCAAACTTAAAGAACATGAAAACCTTCAATGTGCCAACTTCCAATATTAAGCACTGAAACGCTCCCGTGTCAACCGAAACCCGATCCGAACACATGCTCAAGTCCAAAATTATCATACGAACCTATTAGGGCCGTCAAATTCCGGTTCCGAGGTCGTTTACTCAAAATGTTGACTCAATTCAAACTTAACCATTATAGGCTTCTATTAAGGAACTGAGTGTTCCAATTTCAACCCGAATCCTTCCAAACCTAAACCAACTATCCTTGCAGGTCATAAAATAATAAAAGCACATACGAGGAGTCTTAATTAGGGGAACGGGGATCTAGCAAGCAAAATGATCGGTCGGTTCGTTATATTCTCCACCTCTTAAATAAACGTTCGCTCTCGAACGTGTCTAGAATCATACCTGGAGTCCTGAAAATATGCAGATATCTGCTCTTCATGTCCTCCTCGGCCTCCCAAGTCGCTTCCTTAACTGGTTGACCCATCCACTGGACCTTCACTGCAGCAATCTTCTTGGACCTCAACTGGCAAACATGCCTATCTATAATGGCAATTGGCTCCTCTTCATAACCAAAACTCTCATCTAGCCGAACCATGCTGTAATTTAGCACGTGCAACCTGTCTGTATGATACCTTCGGAGTGTAGACATATGGAAGACCGGATGAACTTCTGATAGACTGGGAGGCAAATCAATCACATAAGCAACCTCCCCAACTCGCCTCAACACCTCAAATGGGCCAATAAACCTTGGGCTCATCTTGCCTTTCTTCATGAACCTTATGATCCCCTTCATCGGCGAAACTTTTAAGAGAACCTTCTCACCCACCATAAATGATAAATCACGCGTTTTCTGATTCGCGTAACTCTTCTGTCTGGATTGTGTTGTGCAAAGTCACTCCTGAATCAACTTTACCTTTTCCAAGGTATCCTTCACTAAATCAGTACCATATAACTTAGCCTCGCCGGGCTAAAACCATATGATGGGCAAACGACATCGCCGACCATATAAAGCCTCAAATTGAGCCATCTCGATGCTGGACTGATAACTGTTATTGTAAGTATACTCGGCCAACGGAAAGAATCTATCCCGACCTCCAAAGTTAATGACACATGCTCTGAGCATATCCTCTAGAATCTGAATTGTCCGCTCTGACTGCCCATCGGTCTGCGGATGAAAAGCTGTGCTGAGATCTACCCGGTACCCAACTCGCTTTGAACTGCTCTCCAGAAGTGCGAAGTGAACTAAGGGCCTCTATCTGATATGATGGAAACATGCACACCATACAATCGGACAATCTCCGGAATGTAAATCTGGGCCAATCTCTTTGAAGAGTAAGTAGTCACCACTAGAATAAATTGTGCCGACTTAGTCAACCTGTCGACAATGACCCAAACTACATCAAACTTCCTCAAAGTTCGCGGAAACCCAACTACGAAGTCCATAGTAATGCGCTTCCATTTCCTCTCAAGTATAATCATCTGCTGAAGTATGCTACATGGCTTCTGGTGCTCATACTTGATCTGCTGACAATTTAGACATCTCGCCACATACTCAACTATGTCCTTCTTCATCCTCCGCCACCAATAATGTTGCCTCAGGTCGCGATACATCTACGTAGCCCATGGATGAATAGAATATCAAGAACGGTGCACCTCATCTAAAATTTTCTCCCTCAACCCATCAACATTAGGAACACATAGGCGACCTTGGAGCCGCAGAACATTATCCTCACCGATAGTAACATCCTTGGCACCACTATGTAGTACCTTCTCTCTGAGAAACAACAAGTGCACATCATTGTACTAACGAGCCTTGATCTGCTGAAGTAATGAAGATTGAGCCACGACATATGAAAGAATCTGATTGGGCTCTGAAATATCCAACCTCACAAGTCTGTTAGCTAAGGACTGAATGTCCAAGGCCAAAGGTCTCTCCTTTGCCGGAATGAATGGCAAACTACCCATACTCTCGGCCTTTCTGCTCAAGGCATCCGCAACCACATTTGCCTTGCCCGGATGATAAAGGATGGTAATATCATAGTCCTTTAGTAACTCAAGCCTCAAATTAAGATCCCTTTGTTTTAACAAATGCTGCAAGCTGCGATTATCAGGGTAAACCTCACATGACACCCTATAAAGATAATGCCTCAAGATCTTGAGAGCATGAACTATCGTGGCCAACTCCAAATCATGTACGGGGTAATTCTTCTCGTGGGGCTTCAGCTGACGTGAAGCATATGCAATAACTCGCCCCTTCTACATAAATACACAACCCAAGCCAACGCATGAAGCGTCGTAATACACAGTATACATCCCTGAACCGGAAGGCAACACTAACACATGTGGTGTAGTCAATGCGGTTTTGAGCTTCTGGAAGCTCGCCTCGCAATCTTCAGACCATTAGAACGGAGCACCTTTCTAGGTCAATCTAGTCAAAGGTGCTACAATAAATGAGAAGCCATCCACAAACCGGTGATGAAAACCTGTTAACCTTAGGAAACTCCTGATCTCGGTCGCTGTGGTTGGACGAGGCCAACTCAAGACTGCTTCGATCTTCCTGGGATCTACCTTAATACCCTCGCCCGATACAACATGCCCCAAGAAATCCACAAAATCTAACTAGAACTCACACTTAGAGAACTTAGCATGACGGTTCTGTTCCCGCAAGGTCTGAAGCACTAATCTCAGATACTGCTTGTGCTCCTTCATACTACGTGAGTAGATCAATATGTCGTCAATGAAGACGATGACAAATGAATGAAGATACGGTCTGAGCACTCGGTTTATCAAATCCATAGACATCGCCGGAGCGTTAGTCAAGCCGAAGGACATCACCAAAAACTCATAGTGACCATATCTTGTCCGGAAGGCCGTCTTCGGAACATCTGAAGCACGAATCTTCAACTGATGATACCTAGATCTCAAGTCGATCTTAGAGAACACCCTGGCACCCTATAACTGGTCAAACAAATCATCAATACGCGACAACGGGTAATTAATTTTAATGGTAACTTTGTTCAACTGGCGGTAATCAATGCACATTCGCATAGTACTATCCTTCTTTTTCACGAACAACACCGGTGCACCCCAAGGAGACACAGTTGGTTTGGCGAACCCCTTTCCTAGCAACTCCTTAAGCTGTTCCTTCAACTCCTTCAACTCTTTCGGAGCCATGCGGTATGATGGAATAGAGATAGGATGGGTACCTGGAGCAAAATAAATAGAGAAATGGATATCACGATCTGGTGGCATGCCTGGTAGATCAAAAGAAAACACATCGAAAAACTCCTGCACCACGGACACTAAATCAATCGTCGGAGTCTCTACAACAGTACATCGAACATAAGCTAGATAAGCCAAACAACCTTTCTCGACCATGTGTCGAGCCTTCAGGAAAGAGATAACCCAACTAGATGCACTGACATATGAACCCTTCCACTTCAATCTAGGAAACTCTGGTATCACCAAGGTAACAGTCTTGGCATGGAAATCAAGGACGAGATGATATGGAGACAACCGGTCCATGACCAGGATGACCTTAAAGTCGGTCATATCGAGCAACGAAAGATCCTCTCTAGTCTCATAACAACAGAAAGTCACAATACAGGACCGGTAAATCTGATCCACAATAACAAAATCACCCACTGGCATGGATACATATATAGAAGTACCCAAGGACTCGCGAGGAATACCCAAAAAAATGAGCAAACAAAGGCGAAACATATGAATACGTAGACCCTGGATCAAATAGTATCGTAGCATCCCTATCGTATACAGAAATAATACATGTGATCACGGCATCTGAGGCTACTGCATCTGGTCTAGCTAGATTGGCAGAGAACCTAGTTGGAATGCCTGCTTGGCCTCTACCTCTATGATAGACCCTACCCACCTGCCCTCTACCTCTGGGCAGCCGAACGGCTGGTGCGACAACTGGTGCGATAATCACGGGCCTATAGTCCTGCTACTCAGCCTTGCCCCAAAGTCTGGGACAAAACCTCTTCACGTGGTCAAGATCCCAGCACTCGAAATAACCACTCAGAACGGTGGACTACTTACCTCAAGTATAACCCTGATGGCCTGAATACTCTCTGGAGGAACCCTGAATAGCTGGCGGGTAGTAAGTACTCTCTGGAATGGCACTGAAATAGGGTCATGCTTGATCACTCCAAGCAAGCGGTGGTGATGACTGCATGGGCCTGCTAGGGTCTCCCCTCATGAACTGACATCTGCCTCCAGGTGGGGCATCACTGAATCCTCCAAACTATCGGGGTCGCTTGTCCCTCGGCGCAAACTCTCCACTGTGGTTGCGAATAAGTTGGATCCTCCGAGCTATATCCACAACCTGAAGAAAAGAAATCCCCATCTCCGCCTCTCGGGCCATAGGTACCTGAATCTCAGGGTGCAGACCTGCAATGAACCTCTGCACCCTCTCTGCATCTGTAGGGAGTATAATAGTTACATGGCAAGACAAGTTAGTGAATCTCTCCTCATAGTCGGTGACAGGAATATGACCCTGACAGAGTCGCTCAAACTGACCCCGAAGCTACTCTCTCCCAAAAGGTGGTATATACTTCTCCAAGAACAGATGTGTAAACTAATCCCAAGTCAAGAGAGGTGAACTCGCTGGCTTGCTAAGCAGATAAGCATGCCACCATCTACAGGTTTTGCCCTCAAACTAAAAAGTGGTGAAGTCCACCCCGTTGGACTCCAATATCCCTATGTTCTGAAGCCTATCCTTGTACCAGTCAATGAAATACTGGGGGTCCTCTGACCGCTCACCACAAAAAGTTGGGGGCGAATCCTAGTCCATTTGTCCAACCGCTTTTGTCGATCATCGATCACGACTAATACAACCTATGGCATAGCCGTTGCAATGGCCTGGGCCTGGGTTCCGCCCGTAGGTAGTGCACCTAGGGCGGAAACAACGTGACTTGGAGCCTGAGCGGTAGGGGTCCGTGCTCCCCCTCCCGCCTGAGATGTGGCAGAGTCCGCTGGAAATAAACTAGCCTACGTCATAGAGTCCATGAACCGCAGCATACAGCCCATGACCTCCTGGAATCCCGGTGTAGTCAGGAAATCTGTTGGGGCTGGCACAGCTGCAGGCGACTCATCCTGCTCCTCAACAACAAGATCCTCTACTGGATCCACATGTGGTACAATAGGAGCGACCCTAGGGTGCCCTCATCCTCTGACTGGAGTTGGAGCCCTCCCCCGACCTCTGCTTCGGCCTCTAGCAATGGGGGGAGTATCTCCTTGACCCCCTAGTACATCTGACGCGTGCGTTCTCACCATCCGAGAGAGATCAATAGAAAGACACTTAGTATAATATCAACTGCACTATAGAAGATGAAGAAAGAGAAGTTTCCTAACACCCTATATCCTCTCAAAGATAAGCACAGATGTCTCTGCACCAATCCGCAAGACTTTACTAGGCCTGCTCATGACTCGTGAGACCCATGTGAACCTAAAGCTCTGATACCAAGCTGTCACGAGCCAATTCCGTACTAGGTCGAGATTGCACCTAATGCCGTCGTTAGGCAAGCCCACAAGCAAAACTACTATTTATTTATTTATCAAGTTTTAACATATTTTTAATTACACTAAATTTCATGCAACTGTGATAAGTCCTTTTAAACCAAAATATCAACATAATAAGTACATACTTTGCGGTGATAGAAATGACAAGTATAGCGGTACATAAGTGCTACCACTTCCCAAAACCCGATGTCACAAGTACATAAGCAATCTAGAGGATATACAAAACTACTAAAACTATTGTTCGAAAGTAATAGACAGGAATAGTAAATAAGATGGAAAGAGACTCCAGTGCTGTGGATCATAGCAAGGCAAGCAGCTCACCCTTAAGTCTCCATGGATAATCGGCTACATGCCGCGTGACCACTGGTGGAACCTGTCTCAGTACCTTCATATTAGTGCAGAAGTGTAGCGTGAATACGGAAAATAATGTGTACCCAGTAAGTATCTAGTCTAACCTCGAAGAAGTAGTGACGAGGGGTCGACTTGACACTTACTAGAGGTCAATAATAATAATAATATAAGTGCATAAAATAGACATGGTAAGCATACAACAGGTATGAATGAAACAAATAAAAGCAACAATAATAAGTACAACGGGAGTCCGTATCACATCACCAACATCTCATAACTGGCCCTGAAGGCACAAACTCAATTACCTAAACTTGAACCCGTTTCGATAATTAAGAACAAAGTTACCGAGGTGAGCGACCCGATCCCATAAGAATAGTGGTACTAAGTACTGCCGAGGTGAATGACCTGATACTATAAGAGTAGTGTTACCATCATACTACCGAGGCGAACAACCTGATCCTATAAGAGTGGTGTTATCATACTGTCGAGGCGAACAACCCGATCCCATTATAGTAGAGAAGTTTACCTCGCTCGCGGAAGTACTTGTGAGGTGAGAAGACATGGATTTTTCATAGTTATTGAGTATTCCTCAATTTTCAAAAAACTAAGAAGGCTAAATTTATAATTGCAACTTTAAATCCCTAGTCTCAGCTCTATTCAAGACAATTAATACGCAAGATAAACATAACAGTATAATTAAAAGCATGATGTGGATCTAAGTCTACCAAGACATATCATGGAATATAGCTACGCACAGACTCTCATCACCTCGTGCGTACGTATCTCCCCACACAAGTAATACACAACAAGATACACCTAAGGGGATGAGTTCCCTCTTACAAGGTTAGGCAAGAGACTTACCTCGTTCCCAAGTGTCATGCCCCAAATATAAAGAGGCATGGATGGCACCCGGTACCATACTCGGCCCGAGCATACCTCTCTCTAACTGTGAACTATGGAGGGGTAACCCTCAACTTAGGCCGATGAGGCCATATTCTGAATCATCTAAAAATAACGTCTACAACTAGCAATACCAAACTAAACATCTACATAGGGCTGGTAAAGCCACAATACAGATATAACAAATGTACATGACTCGTCTACAAGCCTCTAAGGATAACTGAGCTGTATCATGGTCGGGACATGGCATTGACCTACCCATCAAACCTGTATATATAAAATGGACTCCAAGGTATAGACTTGGTAACTCCGAGGATGTGGAGCTTACCCACCAAGCTGATGTTTGACTTTGTCTACTAGGAAGGTCTATCCAGCTGTCTATCAGTACCTGCAGGCATGAAATGTAGCATCCCCAACAATAGGAACGTCAGTACGAAATAATATATCAAGGATTTAAGGCAACAAAATAACTGAAAGCTGAAACTGAACTGATAATATAATAACTGAAAATACCTAAGAGTCAAATATAATTTGAAAATATGCTTACCTGCTGATACTGACTCATCTCTTTCAATATAGTAAGTAAAATAGTTGCCTGGCCCTATAAGGCTCGGTATGTGTAACTGCTCTGCCGTAGTAGGCTCGCTCATAGGTGTTCGGTCATACTAGGCTCTGTATCTCAGCCATTCTGGGCTCGCTCATAGGAGCTCGGCCACAGTAGGCTCAATATATAACTTACCATCTGATTAGAGGTTGCCCAATAGGGGCTTGCCCATCGATTATAGCTCAATGGTGGTGCAAATACTGCAATACAGTATATATATAGACTCTCTGCTCTCTTAGCTGAAAGAAGACAAAACTAAACTGAATATGAAGTCCCAATAAGGGAGATTACTGTAGCTTATGAGACTAGGATAATGTACATAAATTCGGGAATAAGAACTTCTCTTTATGCATCGTTATCAAACGCATGTAGTTACAGGATCATGCCAAAATGAAGGAAAGGTTTAGCCTTAACATACCTTAACTCCGTTCAGTCCTTAATAACTTCTAAGAATTTCTTCAAACAACTAAACCCAATATAGCACAACATAAGGAGATTCAAAATCAGTGCTGAGTAAAGGCTAAGTCCGCAACTTAAACTAGTAGCTCGTTTACGTAAATTTGGGTAGCATCTCCCCTGTAACAAGGCCCTCATCCAATACCATATACCAACAATAACAAGAACACAACAATAAAAACATGTATGCATCATTTTCCAATCTTATCGCCATAACCATATACCACAAAATAGCCCACACACCCTAACCACTTCATACATAAAACGACAACCAAAGTAGTGCCAAACAACCTAAAAATATAACGACGAATGACCAGCCCAGCATTCCGTCATTATATGGTGTTTCCCCACACAGTATCTCCTCCAAAACTCTATAAAACATCAGCACAAGAGGCCAACATGAGTGGACTACAAAACAGTCGACTAAAAGTGAAATAAATCAAACTCACGGCTTTAGATCGCCGTCTCATGAGTTCTAACTATTAGGAAACGAATTTATCAACCTTCCTTGACATTTAAAAGCTTAAATACAGAAAGTAGGCATTTGCTTACCTATGAAGTACCTTCCAAAACTCAAACTACAAAGAAAAAGAGAGGCGATACAGTGATACTTACGTCGTAGGGATCGTTCTAAGATTATCGCTTCTTGGTTTCATACCCGGGATGTTAATCTTCTTTGGAACCATTATAGAGAGATTAAGGGTACGTTTTTGGGGGTTCTATGGTCGTGTTCTATTAAAAATGAATAGAAAGACGATTTAAAACCCTATATATATCAACTTTTGAAAAGTCAAAGAGGTGCTAGCTTGGCACCCTAGCATTGGCCCTTCTTCCGATGCTTATATCATTTTATCCATATGTCGTATGAACGAATGGTTAAGAGCATTATAAACTAAATTACAAGACCTTAAATTTGGTATATAATATATCCCAAAAAGACCTCATATAACACACAAAATGTATTGCTCAAAAAACTTTAGTGACACACCTACTTGTCACCTATGCAGTTTGTGCAATCTCGCAAAACTGCAAATATCTCTCTACTCCTATGCCGTATCGATGAACGGTTTAATGAGTTAGAAACTAGATTCATAGATCTGCAATTTTATAGGTATATAATCCCCTAATTCCATGTATATTAGGATAAAAGCTCAGCTACATTTGACCTAAGTTTCAACACATTTATGAATGTAACTTGTGATGACCTTTTTCAAGTTTTGTTCCACAACTCGCTTGACTTCAAAACATAATACACGTCTATCATATGACTAAAATAACTCATAACATAATCTCCTTATAATTTTAATCACCCTATTCTCATCCCAAAAGTACATGTTTTAACATTTCCAACTTGTCGACTTTCAATGAAACTCTTTTTCTTCAATTCGTTTAGCTTCTAAGCCTTCCAACTCTCTTGGTACTTGGTATTCATGATCTTAAATATTTATAAACTTCATGGTAACATGATTAACTTACTTTATGTACTTTCAAATATGATCTCATTTCTGAGCTTACATTAATTGATTTAAGACATACTCTTACGTATGAAAACATGGGGTGTAACGTTATTCTCTTATTTGGAACATTCATCCTCGAATGTTGGCTGATGCGTTTATCAGTCTCATAACCCATAGATGTTGCGAATATTTTAATACTGTTCTTGCCATCTAGGCAATTGTTTTGTGAATAAATTCGAAGGCTAGGGCATTCCCCCCTTTAGGCCTCTTTCTCACGCCATGACTTGTTGTCGGAATTCTTCCAATCTCGTAACTGTTGCGACCTTCTGTCATGCAGCCTGTACGACTTTGTTATTGTATGTGCGCCTATGTGACTCTTCTATCCCTTTTCCTCCAGGTTTTAGACAGTCTCTAGGCCTCACTTTGGGAACATATACATAACTATGACAAGTTGTTCCTCCCGGTATATATCGGTGTACTGAAGTTCTTTGCTTGGTACTTTGTTGAACTTACGACTGTTGCTATATCTTGTTTCGTAGCCTTGTATATCTATTCTTATGGCTTTACTACATCTAGGTAGGTTATACTATACCATAACACTTACTTTAGTTTGCTATTACTGAGGTTTGCTACCCAACTCCAGGTTACTCTCTCGTTGCTTATCCTATATGTATAAATCTAAGTCCATTAGTTCTTCCTCATTACTGTTCATCTTAAGAATGACGGCCTAATCTCATCTCATACATTGGAACTTTTTTCCGCCTATTATTGATTCACCTTAATGTTGATATATAATCTACCTCTGACAACTTGAAACCTCTTACGTAATACATTGTCACTAGAGCTCACGTCTCATAGAGGAACATCTGAAGTTATTTTCTTGATACACCTAGGGATGATAATATACTTCAATAACCATATTTCATCGCATTCCAACATGATTCATCTTATGGGGGTATTCTAATCTCATGCAATTCATGAAATCCCTTCTCTTTGAATAATTACGCCGTCGAAAGCCTAAATGTCCTCCTCTTAACATTTATCACAATTACACCCTTATTCTACTACCAGGGCAGCATTCCCTCTTTTTTAAATGCTCTTAGTCTTAAACTCCTCCGAGTTCATTCAAGGTGTACTGAGGTTGTTTTTATAACTTACGGAAACCATTAGCTCTGTTGTTTTGATGTGTTTAATCCCGAGGGCTTACCTATTCTCGTCACCTTCTCACTTAACTTTTTTTTATCCTTACTCCCGTCTACCTAAAACCTTGTCGCTCTACCATACTTTAGCTTGCGACTGACATATATATATTTATACTACTCGCAACCTTCCTTTAACTTGATAGCACCACAAATTTCCTTATGTTATTTTGGAACCTCAAGCGAGACATCTCATTGTCTCTAACTCTTCTTTACTCTCTTAACTAGACCTCTCGGTACCTAGAAACTATAGGCTAGAAGATATGCTACTGACGACACAATTATCATTTGTGGATACTGAATCATATTGATTCTAACCCTCTATTTGAAGTCTGGACTATTCATAACCTTCCGCACTTGAGTATATCGTACCTTCTTCACCTTTACCTTACTTACCTTTAAATCTAGCATCATATTTTCTATCTCTTTCATAACTACCCTTCAACATATGTGGAATTCACATCCACAACTTGAAGCTCTACTGTAATACTTGCACCTCTGGTGCATAAACAATCCAGCGGGAGCTTCATACTTACTCCTTATGAGGCTGGTACTTTTCTAACTGGCTTTATCATAGAGCCGTTACAGAATATGACTGTTGTACTATCTCTCTTGTACCTCTGATATTAAGAGTGATTTTGTAGTGTTTTGAATCACGATTTCTATATTTAGCTGGGTCTAATAATAAGACTCTTAATTCACTTAGCTGATGTAACTCTTTAGTTTCCTCTTCTCTCTCAGCTTTTAAGTAGGCTTAAGCTATCTTCCGATCTGCGACTCAGGATATTAGTTATTACTTTCTCTTTTGGTGGACGCTATGGAATATCCATAATATAATCTTCTAACAATTAAAACCTTTGTCTGTGAGGTGGACTCAATTCTTTCTTTTAACTTATACTGGAGTCTCTTATAGATGTAGGAATGTCAACATATATGCTGCATCGATAATACTCCGAAATCTTAAGTGTGTTCATAATGTAACTAACTCTAGGTCATTGATCGAATAATTCCTTTCGCGCCTTCTCAGCTTTCTTTAAAAAGTAAGCAATTACTTTTCCTGGTAGTTCTACCACTTGTTTTATGAGTACTTGGCTTATCTTAGTGCCCACACCTATTGGAATTTCGTGCAACTCATATGATCTCGAATATTACTTTTTTTCCCGTTCATTAGCCAAGATAGGTGCCACTTTCTTATGAAGTGTATACAATGTTGTAGTGAGACTGTTGTTATAAGATCATTTCCTCTTTAGGTCACTATGCTTAGCTTCAAGCCTTCTTCCTTATTTTCTCAGCTAGTCTTTCGTTGCAGTGCTTAGGGAAGACCCTCTGACTCTTGTAAAGTTGCAAGCTTATTACATTGTATACCCCAAGGAATTTCTGATGTTCTTACTCGCCTATCATTATCCTTAGTTACTTACCTCCATGCTCTTGTGCTCGTAGGGTTGCTTCTGAATTGAAATTTTGATTGTCTCTCTAGCGGCACTCTCTTTTATTTCCGTAACACTTATATTGTACCTTCTACCACCCTAACTCCTATCTGAATATTTCTCAAGGATTCCAATGTCGTATCTGCGAGACTGAATTTCCTATGCTGGGTTTCACTACTTTATCTTACATGATCTACTGATTTATCTGAGACCTCTTGTCTAGACATAACTAAGCTCTTCTTGAATCAACTACTAACTACTCGTCAGTCCATGCTCATATTTATATTCTATGTAACCTTTCTTAGGTTATGGCTTTTTTCTTAACTTACCTTTTGCACTGGCTCTTAATGTATCAAATGCTCTTTCGCACTTATTTATCAATAACATCTAGTGTGAGAACCATTACTGCTTTCTGCCAACATCGTGCTTGAATAATGTTCTGGAGTCATAACATATCTATAGGATCTGAATAAATGCAATCTCATTCCTTTCGCCTTTTTACCGCATTCTTTCTTCACTATTCCATAGTTACTTGAACTACATAACTTTGACTTACTACCATATCACACCGTTTTCCCCCCTTTAGGGGAGTACTAGTATTTAATGCTATGAAGATTTACCTATATATGGTTTACCTCTTTATCTTTGGCATCTTTTTAAGTCTTCACTGTCTCTTACTCGCCTTGCGGTAACCCTTCTCTACCAGGGATAACTGAATTCCTTACGCACGAGGGTGACATCTAGTGTAACTGGCACACTTAGTCCCTTAAGATTAACTTTGCTCAAAGTTTTTTCTTTGGCGGAGCGTCTTTTTGAAGGACCTTTAAAGGTTATTCTTTTGTTGTCCATTTTATTATTGCTGGAATGCGATCTTTGAAATTCTCTTGATGTTGACTATTATCACATCAGTCGATCCCTAATTGATGTTCAGTTTATCTTGTTCACTAGCCCATATTGATTTTTATTACTCTGGGGGTCTAAATTTTTGTTCTGGTAATCACGTTGGACTCACCAACTCATTTCTCGAAATGAGGATATGACTTTTGGCCTATACTCTTTTATTGTCTCAAGGCCTGTCACCTCTTATCTTTTCCTTCACTTGACTATAGACTCTGTCATCATATCATATTTTGATTTACCGTTATCACCCATTTATCACATCTTACTCATAATACTTTATTTACACTCTTCTTATTCTCCTGCTAATATTTTTATCTATTACCTTATTCTGAAAACTTCAACAAAATATTCTTTTTATTTTAGCTCCGCTTGATCTATCCACTGGCTCTTCGGGTCACCTAGCATTCTCTCTTTACTAGGGATGAGAGCCATACAAAGGTAAATATTTATCCATTCTAGGATTTCACTGCCTGTCTTCTGAAAGTTTTTTGGACATTCTAGTATTCATTTCTAAATGTACTATTCTAGAGTGTACCATCGGGGTGTCTCACACGGAGAACTATTACCACGTTTGCAATATCCTTCGGAAATGTCAGCTAGTGCTAACAATCCATCCACCATTTTGGGTTACTCTAAGCCCACCTGGATCATTATATCCCATCCTTCTCTTAAACAATATTTGTTAGCTCCCACTGGGCATAACTAAGATAGGTGTGGCCAATTGTACATACTTTTGTTACTGTTGACGGTAACTCAAATACTTATATTTCTCTGCCTGAATTTTAAATACTGATAATATTCACTAACTGGGTACCTCGTACCCTTCTCCATCTTGCTTCTTTTACTTATTGAAACTTGTATCTACCTTCTGATTCTTTCGTTTCTTTTTACCATATGGGTGGATAAATATTCATGCCTTAGGGATCTTTACCAAGAAGCTTACACGTCTTAGTACACACATGATATGCTGAAGACCTCACATTTACTCATCGTAAGCATGATGCAAAATCGAGTTCTTCTGCCTCAACTCTTCTACAACCACATTCAATCTCTTACCAACTGCCTTTCTGGATGTAGGTATCGTTGTATTATGAATAAAATAAAAGTTAAGAGTTTGAATCTTATAACTGAGCTCTATCACACGATCTAGAGTAAGAAGAAAGAGTGACAATCCAAAATGCCATGTAGCCTCCTGCTTATAAGTGTGGTGCACAACACACCCATAAACAAGACTTTACTAGGCACGACTTGTAGACTCCCTAGGATAAAACTGCTCTGATACCAAATTTGTCACACCCCAAACATGAAGAGGCGTGGCCGGTACCCGGTGCCACACGCGGCCCGAGCATACCACTCTATAATTGTGAACTATGGAGGGGTAACCCTCAACTTAGGCCGATGAGTCCATATTCTGAATCATCTGAAAATAATATCTACAACTAGCAATACCTAACTAAACATCTATATAGGGCTGGTAAAGCCACAATACTGATGTAAAAAATGTACATGACTCGTCTACAAGCCTCTAGGGATAACCGAGTTATATCATGGTCGGGACAGGGCCTCGACCTACCCATAAAACCTCTCTATATAAAATGGACTCCAAGGTATAGACTTGGTAACTCCGAGGAAGTGGAGCTTATAGACCAAGATGATGTTTGACTTTGTCTACTGGAAGGTCTATCCAGCTGTCTATCAATACCTGCAGCCATGAAATGCAGCGTCCCCAGCAAAAGGGATGTCAGTATAAAATAATGTACCGAGTATGTAAGGTAATAGAATAACTAAAAGTTGAAATTGAACTGATAATATAATAACTGAAAGTACATGGGAGTCAAATATAATTTGAAAATATGCTTACCTGCTGATATTAACTCATCTCTCTCAATATAATAAGTAAAATAGTTGTCCGGCCCTATAAGGCTCGGTATGTGTAACTGCTCTGCCGTAGTAGGCTCGCTCATAGGAACTCGGTCATCCTAGGCTCTGTATCTCAGCCATTCTGGGCTCGCTCATAGGAGCTCGGCCACAGTAGACTCGGTATATAACTAATCATCTGATCAGAGGTTACCCAATAGGGGTCTGCCCATCGATTATAGCTCAATGGTGGTACAAATACTGTAATACTGTATATATATAGACTCTCTACTCTCTTGGCTGAAAGAAGACAAAACTAAACTGAATATGAAGTCCCGATAAGGTAGAATACTGTAGCTTATGAGACTAGGATAATGTACATAAATTCAGGAATAAGAACTTCTCTTTATGCATCGTTATCAAATGCATGTAGTTACGAGATCATGCCAAAATGAAGGAAAGGTTTAGCCTTAACATACCTTAACTCCACTGAGTCCTTAATAACTTCTAAGAATTTCTTCAAACAACTAAACCCAATATAGCACAACATAAGGAGATTCAAAATCAGTGATGAGTAAAGGCTAAGTCCGCAACTTAAACTAGTAGCTCGTTTGCGTAAATTTAGGGAGCATCTGCCCTGTAACAAGGCCCTCCTCCAATATCATATACCAACAACAACAAGAACATAATAATAAAAATATGTATGCATCATTTTCTAACCTTATCTCCATCAACATATACCACAAAATAGCCCACACACCCGAACCACTTCATACATAAAATGACAACCAAAGTAGTGCCAAACAACCTAAAAATGTAACGACGAACGACCAGCGCAGTATTCCGTCATTATGTGGTGTTTCCCCACACATTTCCTCCTCCAAAACTCCATAAAACATCAGCACAAGAGGCCAACATGACTGGACTACAAAACTGTCCACTAAAAGTGAAATAAATCAAACTCACGGCTTCCGATCACCGTCTCGTGAGTTCTAACTATTAGGAAACGAATTTATCAACCTTCCTTGATATTTAAAATCTTAAATACAGAAATTAGGCGTTTTATTAACTATGAAGTATATTCCAAAACTCAAACTACAAAGAAAAAGAGAGGCGATACAGTGATACTTACGTCGTAGGGATCGTTCTAATGTTATCGCTTCTTGATTTCGTACTCGGGATGTTAATCTTATTTGGAACCATTGTAGAGAAATTAAGGGTAGGTTTTTGGGGGTTTTCAGGTCGTGTTCTATGAAAAATGAATAGAAAGACGATCTAAAACCCTATATATATCAACTTTTGAAAAGTCAAAGAGGTGCTAGCTTGGCACCCTAGCATTGACCTTTCTTCCGACTCTTATATCTTTTTATACGTATGTCTTATGAACGAATGGTTAAGAGTGTTAGAAACTAAATTACAAGACCTTAAATTTGATATATATGTCCCAAAAATACCTCATATAACACACGAAATGTATTGTTCAAAAGCCTTTAGTGACACACCTACTTGTCACCTATGCAGTCTGTGCAGTCTTGCAAAACTGCAAATATCTCTCTACTCTTATGCCGTATCGATGAACGGTTTAATGCCTTAGAAACTAGATTCGTAGATATGTAATTTTGTTATCCCGTAATTCGAAGTATATTAGGATAAAAGCTCAGCTACATTTGACCTAAGTTTCAACACATTTATGAATGTAACTTGTTATGACCTTTTCCAAGTTTTGTTCCACAACTCGCTTGACTTCAAAACATAACGCACGTATATCATACAAATAAAATAACTCATAACATAATCTTCTTATAATTTTAATCACCCTATTCTCACCCCAAAATTACATGTTTTAACATTCCCAACTTGTCGACTTTCGACGAAATACGTTTTCTTCAATTCGTTTAGCTTCTAAGCCTTCCAACCCTCTTGGTACTTGGTATTTATGATCTTAAATATTTGTAAACTCCATGGTAACATGATTAACTTACTTTATGTACTATCAAAGATGATCTCATTTCTGAGCTTACATTAATTGACTTAAGACATACTCTTAAGTACGAAAATATGGGGTATAACACCAAGCTCACTTTCGGTCCACTAATCCGTTCTAAAAGCCCCAAGTCGATGTCGAACAATCCGAAGCTAGTCAAATATTAAATAATTCAATAAATATGCACTCAAAAGTTCATAATTTATCTATTAGAGTAATTACCCAACTCAAATTGGAAGATTTCTAAAATTCACCCCGGGTCCACTTGCCCGGATTTTCGAAATGTTCGAAGATAAATATTACCCATAACCTCACAAACCCGAATATATAATTTTCAATTAATTCCATAACCAATTTCGTGGATTTTTATCAAAACCTAGGTTTTCCAATAACCTCCTAAAATTTCAACAATTTCTATGTTACAATCTACCCATAATGCATGATTTAAACTCATATTATATAGAAATTACTTACCTCAAAGTGCTAAATAAACACCCTTCCTCAAAGAGCTCTAAATTCGACCAACAAGTGAGAGAAATGAAGAATGAGCCTAAGTTTCGTTATAAATGCACCCTCACTGCCCCAACGATTTTCGCACCTGGGGCTCCACTTCTGCAGGCAAATCGTCGCAGGCGAGGACCTTGCCCAGGCCAACCCCTCTCACTTATATGGAAAAAGTCCGCTTATGTAGATTTTCTCCGCTCGTGCACGCACACACATGCGTACCAAGTCCGCTTCTGCGCCCCAAGCCACCTTGGACATTTTCACATCTGCGGCCAATCCTCAGCATCTGTGAGCTCACAGGTATGGAATATTCCTCGCACCTACACTCCCATGCCATCTCCTCAGACCTCCTCGCACCTGCGATGACTCCACCGCATCTGCATGATTGCACCTGCGGCCACACCCTCCTCAGGCGCAAAGACACCAGACTTCAACAGCAACAACAACTCCCCAAATTCCAAGTTCCAATCCATTTTCGATCCGAATCACACCCGAGTCCCCCAGAACCCCGTCCGAGCATACCATCAAGTTCGTAAACATAAAATGGACTTTCTACAACTCTTAGAATGCATAAAACAATATCAAAACTAAGAATCGTACCCCAAAACCAAATCAAAGCAACTTATGAACTTCAAGTTATTCCAAGTTACTCCGAACACGCTGAATCATACTTAAACTACTCAGAATGACACCAAATTTTGCATGCAAGTCATAAATCACCATACGGAACTATTCCTAAGCTCGGAATCACAAACGGACCTCGATAACACCAAAAACCTACTCTAAACCAAACTTAAAGAACTTGAAAACCTTTAATGCGCTAACTTGCAATATTAAGCGCCAAAACGCTCCCAGGTCATTCGAAACCCAATATGAACACACGACCAAGTCCAAAATTATCATAAAAACCTATTAGGATCATCAAATCCTAGTTCTGAGGTCGTTTACTCAAAACGTTGACTCAAATCAAAACTTAACCATTATAGGCTTAAGGAACTAAGTGTTCCGATTTGAACCCGAACCCTACTAAACCTAAACCAACCATCCCCGCAGATTATAAAAAAGAAAAAGCACATGCATGGAGTCTTAATTAGGGAAACAGAGATCTAGAAAGTAAAACGACTGGCCAGGTCATTACAACTTTGAGATCAATCATAGCATTAGCAACATCAAAGGAATGGGATTTATTCCAAATAGATGTCTATGTGAGGAGATATATATGGAGATGCCATAAGGTTTTAGAAGTCAGGGGAGAAGAAGGTATATAGATTGCTCAAGTCCTTTTATGGACTCAAGCAAGCATCCAAGCAGTGGAACATTAAGTTGACTGAAGCCTTGATAGGTGCAGGATTCACTCAAACTAATCATGACTACTCTTTGTTCACCATGAGAAAGGGTGAGGATGCGATGATTATTTTGGTATACGTAGATAATCTACTTATAACAAGGATCAACAAGGAACTAGTGAGTGTTGCTAAGAGCATACTACATGACAAGTTCAAGGTAAAGTACCTAAGGGAGCTTAAGTACTTCCTGGGCATATAGGTACTAAGATCACAACAAGGCATTTTGTTGAATCCAAGAAAATATGTGCTGGAGCTGATTTCAGAAATGAAACTCAGTGGAGAAAAGCCTTCTGCAACAATACTGGAGACAAACTACAAGTTGACTACTTTGGAATATGATAAGATAATGGGAATAATAGAAGACTTACTTTTGTAGGATGTTTGTGCTTATCAGAGATTGATGGGAAAGCTGATGTATGTGGCCATAACCAAACCTGATATTAGCTACACAGTGAAGACACTAAGTCAATTCATGGAAATGCCTAAAAGATTACATTGGGAAGCTGTAACTAGAGTGGTTGAGTATATCAAAATTGCACCTCGTCTACATGTATTTATGAAGGCAGAACCAACACCACAACTTACTTATTGGTGTAATTCTGACTGGGCTGCCTGCCCTAACACTAGAAGGTCTGTAACTGGATACATTATCAAGTTTGGTGATTCCTTGGTGTCTTGGAAGTCCAAGAATCAGCAAACGGTATCAAGAAGCTCAGCAAAGGCAGATTATCAAAGTATGGCATCTGTTGTAGCTGAAATAACATGGTTACTTGGTCTATTCCAGGAGTTGGGAGTCAAAATTACACGGCCTGTCATAGTTCATAGTGACAGCAAGGCTGCCATATAGATTGTTGCAAATCCAATCTTTCATGAATGCACTAACCATATTGAAATTGATTGCCACTTTATTAGAGATAAAATCAAGGAAAGGGTTATATGCACATCCTTCATTGGAACTAAAGATCAATATGCAGATTTATTGACAAATGAACTCAACAAAGTGCAACACTTCTATTTGATGGGCAAGCTGGGAGTGCTAAACATTTTGTACCCTTCTAGTTTGAGGGGGAGTATTGACATATAACAGGATACGTGACATCATTTCTATAGTCCAGTTAGTTAGTTAGTTAATTGCATATAGTTAGTTAGTTAGCATAGTAACCTTATGTCCAGTTGTAGCTGTCATTAGTTAATTGATCATGTTCTTAGTGAGTTAAACTGTATATATAGGTGTTAGCATTCAGATAATGAAGTTAGTTATCATTTTCCAATTCAGTCTCTTCTCTCTTATCGCAATAGTCAGCTCCATTAGAGAAGCTCCAAGCTTACTTAATCAAGCTCGTATTTCAGCAATATACCATACTGCAAACCAAGGAATAATTTTAAATAGTAGCGGATCCAAGATTTCAAAGTCATGAGTGCTTGTCCAAAAGAGTTGTGAAAGCAGACAGTAGAAGAATTTAGCTATGGGTACTCACTCAGTACTTATCTAATTTTTTTGGCTAATTGCATATGTAAATCTGGGTAAAGACAATGGGTGCTTGAGCACCATAACTTTCCATGTAGATTCGCTATTATATTAGTACGAGTTCATATGGACCTAGTATTTTCGACACGAAATATAACTATAGGTATTTACTAAAAATTAAAAATTACAATAACTAGTAGATATGAATTCATAACTTTAAAAATACAATGAATTTAATGTTAAAAACTTTCAAGATTAAACCCATAGAGCTTAAATTCTGAATCTGCCCCTGATTCTAAATTAATATAAACTACTTAATGTTACATAAATTAAAATTCCTTGAATAACAGGTTAAATTGTACTGCAATTATCAAACCAACATTGAGATCAAGGTCTTTGATGTGGATCATGATTAAAGAAAGTTAAAAAGAAGAAGAAGAATTAACCCAAATAGCCGCCTACTTAATTACTTAAACTAAAAATAGCTGATGGAGGTATAATATATGCATAATATATATATATATATATATATATATATATATATATATATATATATTATATGTGTGTAATTGTGTATAATTATTTTATAATCTATGTATATGGCTAGAAAAAGTATACAATGAATATTACCGATTGTTTGTGTAAAGATCCCAAAGAAGAAAGTATCACCCAACAAAAACTTAGATTTTAAGCATTCGGACATTAAAAACTTTTTAAAAAGTGAAAATTAAGTAAAATATGTATTTTTTTTTTGACAGAATAAGAAATATTTATATTAATGCTTAAAGATGTCAGAGATATTACAAAAACATAGAAATGCCTTCTAAGGCATTTTGATTACCCAGTTCAGCCAACTTGGTACATATACTATCCGAAATGTTTTTCACAGTATTTGTTCCTTCTCTATCAGAACGAACTATAGATTCTACTAATGTTGGGGGAAATTGTGAAGTGAGTTGTTTTGTTGATGTTGGACTGGCTAGAAGCTTTCTTTGCCAAAATGTGAGCTACTTTATTGCCTTCTCGGAAGTTATGCTTGATTACCACCTTTTGCAACTGGAGCATAAAATATCTGCAATCACGAATTAATGTGTCAACAGTGGGATAATCATGTTCAAGAATTCTGATTACCTCCGTGAAATCTGTCTCAATCTCAAGAGGTGTGAGATTTAAATTCAATGCTAGCTTTCCATAAAAGCCGGTAATTCAGCTTGGGTTGCCGAACCTGCATAAGCACATTTAGAAAAACCAACTATCCAGTCTCCATTATAATTTCTAAGAACACCACCAAAGCCACAATACAATAAATTTCCTTTATACCACTTAACATTCAGAGTTCTTATTTTTGATAAGTTGGGTTCTTTTTGAGAAACTTATATTCAATGACATGCCTGATAACGTGTAATAGGCATATTTTTCATGGCAATGAGCTAGTGGATATTGGCCAAGTGCGATAGATTGAAAACTCCCAGATTCCTCCAGAAATCTTGAGCAATAGGGTACTTGTAAAAGATATGAGTGATAGTTTCTTCCTCTTTTTTGCACATAGGACATAATGCATCAATGTTAATGCCAATATATTTTAGATAAGCACGACAAGGAAGTATATCATGATAACATTGCCATAGAAGGAATTTCATGTTATTTGGGCAATGTAACTTCCAGATCCAAGTGAAGTTCTTATCATAGTTGCTATTATTATCAATTAACTCATAACAAGAGTTGGTAGTAAATATTCCACTATTATTTAAAGACCACAAGGGAGTGTCGCAATTAGTAGGCTTCCTGGATACAGGAATTGTGTTGATGAGCTCAATAATATTGTTTGGAAGAGTAAAAGACAACTTAGAGAAGTCCCAGTTTTTATTGAGCCTGAGGTCTTTGATTGTTAGATTGTGATCACAAATTTTGGAATAGCTATTAATTAATAATCTAGACCATAGAAAATTTAGGATAATTCAACATTCTCCAAGTATTCCTTACACCTACACCACCATTGGCTTTGCTCTTAGTGATAGTATCCCAATTTAGCAGGTGGAGTTTCTTCCTATCTTCGGTGGAGCCCCATATAAAATCTCTCTGGATTTTATCAATAAGATTGTGGATTTTTGTCGGCAAGAGGATATATTGCATTGCGTGATATGGTATACTATTTAAAGTACTTGTAGCCAAAATAGGTCTACCAGCAATATTCAAACAGTTTGTTTTCCAACTAGCGAGTCTAGTGCGCATATTGTCTATAATATATTGAAAGTCAGTTGTCTTAGGCTTTTTATTAAGGATTGGAAAAAACCAAGATATTTTCCAAAAGCGTTACTGACTTTCATATTGAAGATATTGGTAATATCATTTTTTATATGATCTGTGCAATTTATGGAGAAGATAGATTTTTGACTTGGAGTAATTAATTTTATGACCAGATAATTAACGCATCTATGGATAGACATGCTAGATTTTATATTAGCTTTTGCCATTAGAATCAGATTATCCGCAAAGAAAAGGGGAGAAAAATGGGGCTCCTTCGTAGTAAGTTTGATAGGGTCCCAAGCCTTAATGTCTACTTGTTGGAAAATATGACAAGAAACTATTTTCATGCACAATATGAAAATGTAAGGTGCCATCGGGTCGCCCTGCCTAATGCCTCTAGAGGGGGAGAAATAATTTGTCCTAGAACCATTTACCGGGATGGATATATTATTAGTAGAGATGCATGAAATGATAAGCTTCGTAATTTTTGGTGGAAATTTAAAGTAACGAAGGGTAAGATAAATGAAAGACCATTCAAGTCTATCAAATGCTTTCTCAAGGTCGATTTTCAAAAGCATGTTTGCATTTGCCCCTTTCTTCTTATTAAATTTAGAGACAATTTTCTGGATAATAATGGGATTATCACTAGCCCTTCTATTCTTTATAAAACTTGATTGGTAGGGACCAATTAAGTTGTTTAGGAAAGGTTTAATTCTATTGGCAATAATTTTGGTAATAATTTTATAATATAGTATTACATAATCCTATTGTCCTAAAGTTCTTAATATTATTAGCATTGAGAACTTTTGGTATGCGGCATAAGAAGGTATTATTAACAGGTTCAGGGACATGTTGACTATCAAAAATATTATGGCAAAAATCCGTAACTGATCTTCCTACAATGTGCCAATATTTTTGAAAGTAAAAAGGGTGGAGACCATCTGGTCCTGGGCCTTAAAGGGTTTAAAAGAAAAGAGATCCTTAGTAATTTCATTATCTAATAGGCGATTATCTAAGATAGATAAATCTAGGTGGTCAAAGGACGTTGGATCTGTACATATGCTCCTCCAATTTGTATACATATGAGATGTTGTGAACATATCCTTGAAAAAACTTAGAGTATGACTCATAATAGTCTCTTGGTCATCAATCCAATTGCCCTGCTCATCCTTAAAGAAAGAAATTCTTTTTCTTCTTTTCTTGTTCGTAGCCGTGAGATGAAAGAATCTTGTGCTTGCATCGCCATCATTTAACCAAGACACCCTAGATCGAATTTTCCAATAATCCTCTTCGAGCTTGAAGATATTGTTATACTGAGACTTGAGGGTGGCTTCTAAATTATTGAGGAAGGTACTAGTGGAATAATTGTTGGATCGCTGAATACCATTCAATCTTGCTAGTAGCTTTCTTTTCTTATTGAAAAGATTCCCAAAAAACCCCCTTTTCCAAATATTGACATTATACTCGTGTCACGACCCAAAATCCAACTAGTCGTGATGACACATAACCCAACCCACTAGGTAAGTCAATTAACCACTAGTCAATTCCAATAACAATTAATAAAGCAATTAAGTAAAGAAATTATCTGAATCTTATACATTTCCCAAGAACTGGTAGTACAAATTATGAGCTTCTAAGAATAGAGTTTACAAAGCTAAAATGAAATAAATACATTATCTGTTTGAAAAAGTATATAAACAGAATTTTTATAGATCTAAGGCTACCACGAACAAGAGACAGCTACAACCGGGACGCGGGTACATCTTCAAATCCAGCTCCCATCGAACACAGCAATATCAGCAGTCAACATCTGCACGCAAGGTACAGAAGTGTAGTATGAGTACAACCGACCCCATGTACTCAATAAGTAACAAACCTAACCTTAGGGTGAAAGTAGTGATGAGCTAGCACAAAGATCGAATCCAACACTAATATTCCACAACAGTTCATAACAACATAGTACAAGTAACAAAAGAGGTATCTGAGAAATAAAATGCTCAGTTTGTTCACAGCTCCAGGAAAATAGGCATTTCTTTTCAAGTATCTCAGTGAAAACCCAAATCTTTTACCTAAAAAAAAGAAGCCAAATACGAGTAAGTTTGAAAACTGTGATTTTTCCCAAAAATCCTTTCAACAATAAATAAGATGTTTCATTTTTCTTTCAGATAGCAAGTGTAAGATCTCTCTCTATCTCTATACCCATATGTCAAAATGTATGAGAGGTCATAAATGACGTGATACTATACAACATGAGGAAAATTACATCTCTATGCCTGTATGTCAAGTGTGCATGCCAAATGCGATGCAAATAAGTGATAAAGATCATATGCATACTATTAGAGTATCAATTCACTCCGTCCTCCCAGTCAGTCAACACTCGGCACTCGCACTTAGTAGGTACCTGCGCTCACTTGGGGTGTGCAGACTTCCGAGGGGCTCCTACAGCCCAAGCGCCATAATCCGCACGGACAACTCATGTGCTGCACAGACAACTCACGTGCCATAATATCAATATCTGGAATCGCACGGACAACTCACGTGCTGCATGAACAACTCACGTGCTATAGTAGGCCATCTGACCGGTTGCGGCGTGCAGCTCGATTCCATAATCATCCTCACAATCAGGCTCTCGGCCTCACTCAGTCATCAATCTCTCCAGTCTCTCAGGCTCACAAGATCATGATACCAGCCCGAAAATAATGATATGCTGCATCAATATATATCAACAGAGACTGAGATGTGATATGCTTGTGAATGCATATGACTGAGTATGTAATGCAATGAAAGCAGATTACTCAACAACAGAAATGACCTCAGTGGGTCCCAACAGGATAAACATGTAGCCTAGACATGGTTTCTAACATAATCACAGCTCGATAACTCTAGTACATAGAGATTTCATGATTTCAGACAAGTTCAGGTAACTACACAGTACCACAGAAATAACGAAAATCACAGTTCACATGGTGCACGCCCACACGCCCGTCACCTAGCATGTGCGTCACCTCAAAATCAAACACATAACACGTATATTCAGGGTTCATACCCTCAACTCCAAGATTAGAAGAGTTACTTATCTCGAGCAAGCCAATACCAATGCCGAGCAAGCCAAGCGATGCTCCAAAGATGCCATCCCGCGCGTTCTGACCTCCGAACGACTCGAAACTAACCAAAAGCAACTCAAGTATATCAAACAATGCTAAAGGAACCAATCCCGATCGAAAAAGATCAAATCTTGAATCAAAAGCCCAAAATCGGCCAAAATCCCAACCTAGGCCCGTACTTCGGAACCCGATAAAATTTACAAAATCCAACAACCCATTCAATTACGAGTCCAACCATAGTAGTTTCACTCAAATGCGACTCCAATTCGATGTTCAAAACTCAAAAATTCACATTACAAAATTTTAGGTCAAAAAACCCAATTTCCTCTTTAAAATTCACAATTCAATTACCAAAAACGAAGGTAGATTCATGAAATATAACGAAAAATCGAGTAGAGAACACTTACCCCAATCCTTGTGATGAGAATTGCTCCAAGAATCGCCTCAATCCGAGCTCCATCACTCCTAAAATGTAAAAATGGCCGAAACCCTCGAAATAGAGCACTTTATACTTCTGCCCAGGCATCCTTTTACGCGAACGCGGGAAGTCCATCGCGTTCGCGATGAACAAAAAAAATACTGCCACCAAAAGACCTACGCGTTCACGATACACCCCACGTGAACGCGATGACCACTGATGCAGAGCTTCGTGAACGCGACTCACCTTTCGCGATCGCATTGAAGAATTATCCAACTCCCAGTTTCCAAACCTCAACACCACGCGAACGCGATCCCTCACATGCGAACACGAAGAAGACTTGACCCAACTTTACGCGAACGCGGACCATGTAAACTTTCACCCTTTGAAGCCTAAATCAATTAAATTACACCTATTAATACTGGACCAAAGTTTTGAGCATCTATTCAGGCTAACAGACTTTCCACCAAACTTTTCATTAGAGCTAAAAATAACATTAAAATCACCTCCAATTAGCCATGGTCCATTGTAAGTAGTAGACATATGTTCTAAATTTTCCCACATAATATTTCTAGTAGTCTTACAAGTACTTTCATAAATGGCACTAAATAACAAAGAAATGCGTTTGGGAAGTATCTCAACTATTGCATGGATGACATGGTCTCTTCGAGTGAAGTTGTGAACTGTAACCATGTTGTGATCCCAAAGGATGCCCATCCCACCAGACCTTCCTTCTGCTGGTATCTCAATCATCTTAGAGAAGTCGAAGTCATTAAGGAGGGGGTTATGGTTAGTCATCCTAGTCTCTAAGAGTGTAACCAAGTTAGGCTTGTGTATATGTAGCATTTCTCTAAAGTTCCTACTGAATATGTCATTGTTAGCTCCCCGTACATTCCAAATTATGATGTTATTTGCTTGATTCATCATCATTGGTGGGATTTATTGGTTCACAGTGCTCATCTCCTCCAAATGTGAACATTGGGTTTTTCCCTAGGAATAGAACTTGTATCGTGACATGTTGTCCTACGGTTGGATCTTGAGGAGTTCGTATGTCCATGGGGCACTTGCAAAGTGCATTCGGACAACTGACGATGTGCCTCTTTTCTTGCATCTCCTTGAAGAGTAAGGCCTTGACACCGTTTAGACTTACGAATTCGGCTCTGGGCTCCCTGGTTGGTTAGACTATCTCTTCTAGTCCCCCCATTACATTGTCTTTTGGTCCTGGAGCATTGGGTGGTGAATTTGGTTGAGCATTCATAGGCACCATGTTGTTGTTTCGAGCAGTGGATTATGCCTGATTCCCCCGAGTTTCCCATGGTATGAATATGGGATTGAGATGAGTTATCTCCTCTAGAGGAAAGAATGTCAGATTTGATGTCGTGTTCTACGGTGGGAAGATGTTGTAGTGGTTGGGAGGATTACATTGTTTCCGCAACGTCTGAATTGGATTCTGATTTATCGATGGAGTAAGGGGGTGTAGTATATTGTTCATATACGTGTGATTCATGTTGATGCTTATTGCAAAGTTGTCCAAGGTTGGAATTATGTGGCGGAGTATTTGGATGGAATGGTATTTTCCCCTTAAAGAGATTGGAATCATTGGCATTGTGGTTATTAGTGGAGTTTATAAATTGTTTATTACAAGGTTTATTTGGGGATAGCCCTGTTTGGATCGATCTTGGATCAGAGATGTAGTTATCACAGTTGGAATCTACAAGATTATTAGCAGCTTGCTCATTATAGTAGTTAATGGACATGTTAGTTGTTGCTTTGGTTAGAGTTTCTAATGATATGATTTTGTCCTTTATCGTTGCTTTGTGAGTTTCCTTTTTCTCCATGTCAATGACATTGAGAGAGTTTTTGTGTTTATATTTAAGTATCTGAGTATTCAAATAGACAACGTGGGTTGCTCTGATGGAAACAGCCTCTTTACCCCAGGGTAGAGGTAAAGTCTGCGTACACACTACCCTCCCCAGACCCCACTAGTGGGGGATTATACTGGGTTGTTGTTGTTGTTGTATCTGAGTATTCAAATACTTACCATTTTTGAAGATTTTTTTCTTTAGGTATTGATGGAGGATTCTCTTACCTAACAGCTTGATTATTACTGAATATCTCCATGGTTGGTAAATCCGACGCTGATAGGTGCACTTGAAACTTATCTTTTATTGCCTCTTCTCGAGTTGTGTTTGAGCATTCTGTCATAGCCGTTTCCATTATATTTTCTGTAGATTGCATAGCAATATCATTGATTAGGACAAAATAGTACATCATAACAATTCCATACCTCACTATATTATTTTACAAATTCTCAATTTATTTACCTTGCCCGTTAATTTGTTCTTCTCATTATCCTTCATTGACAAGGGTCCCCCATCAACTACAAGGATAAGATTTACACCATTTTCGTGCAATTGCTTTACTATGTGATGTTAAACGATAATTTATGTTAAATGTTAAACGACTAAAATAACCTTGAAATATTGATCGACTTTTATGACCTTAATTATTCGTATAATTTAAGGATATAATTGTAAATTATTTGAGGCTGGTTTTTCTTTCCATTTAAACTACGCATACATTAATGCTACGTAACACACTTTGGGTCAAATTCTTTTTCTTTGCGGTATACTTCTTCTATCCTACTTTTTGTTGGACAATATATGGCCTACTTTTTGTTGGATATATGGCCGATTTGGTTTCTACATAGCTCAATTTTTTTTTTGTAGCCTTTTCCTTTTTTTACAACAATATTTTTTCTTATTTAATCTTCTCCCATAGAATTCAGCTTACTCATGGCCAACGTTTTTTGGGTAGCCTTTTTCTTTTTTGACAATAATATTTTTCCTTATTTAATCTTCTCCCATAGAATTCAGCTTAATTGCACGAATCCATGTAGGAAACAAATAAGCGAGCAATTTTCTCCAAAGGTATTATTAGTTCTCTCTATTGTTCCCGTTTTTCGTAATTGAGTAAGTTCCCATTTTTCGTAATTGAGTAATGCTTTTGGGTCATGTATATAAATTAGAGAGAAAAACAATAACATCTTAACTTTTATTGTAATTGTTTTTGTGTCGTACTTCTTTGTTTTTCGGCGTAGTTTTTAGTTTTAGATATCAAAATCTTTTACATTGACGTAGTATTATATTTAAATTGTATATCTTTAGAGATTAATGGTTTGTGTTATTTCGACTAATGTTAGTGTAAGAATATTAATTTTCAGCTATTACATAATATTTTGCAGCTTTTACTTATATATTGCAGGTATTTCGCGCAGTGTAATGGAATCGGATTTGGACACACGTGCCAAAAGTAATAAACAAATTAATTCAAGTCAATACACAAGAAACACACAAGAAAAAAATCTAAGAAACACGCAACATAAGTTTCACATATTGACTATATGAGATCAAATATTTCTCCTCCTTCGTACAGTTAAAAGACACAAAAGGAAGCAAATTTTTATGATTCAATCTATTAAGTCTTTTCATGTGCATGAAAGTCTTCCTTGTCCATTTTCTCCATTTAATTAAGAAAAGTATAGTGATAAGAAAATGAATTAGCTAATAGTAGCAATCTTTTGTATCATAAGGTGCATGACATTAACACTTTCCTGGTAATCAGTATATTCACAAATTTTATGTTAGTTATTAGGCACGCCTATTGTTACACGTGTGAGGCGCGTACATAGAGACTAGTACTATATTAAAAGCACGAAGGCCCTTAGTGAAATGTCGTTCGCCTTTTTTGCCCTTTAAAGATAGATTTCACACTAGACAAAATAGTAATTTAATTATTTTCTAATAATTAAGTCTTTTTATTTTCCTAATATTTAGGACTTTGAAATCAACTAAAATTATAGTTATAAAATATTTCCTTATTTGAACTATTTAGGAAGTCCTAATATTTAAGAATTTAAATCAAGTAAGCTTTTATTTATGTAAATTCTTTCCTTGTTTGTATCGAATAAAATAAGTACTAACGTATAATTATAATTATGATTCTTCCGTATAGATTAAATAATCCTAATTCCACTCAAAGAACGTTCGTACAAAATTAACTTTGTAATTATGAGTATGTTTCTTTCTCTAGATACAAACGAACCAAAACATTTTTATAAATTATGAAGCTTAAAATAAAATAACAAGCCAAATATTGTATTTATCGAAAACAACGAAGGTTTTGGCTTTGACAAAATTAGTTAGTGTTAGTTGGAAGAATTATTTTGAAAACTAACATTTTGGTTAGTTGTCATGTTTTGAATTTAAAAATAAATATTCTCAAAGGATAAAAAGTAATTGTTCATGTTCAAGAAAATTAACATAACAATAAATATAAGTATTTAAAATACCTAATAACCTAAAACTTTATAGAGAGAGTTATATAGAGTTAACTGTCACATAGTGAAAATTGATCTATATACCAACTTTTATACCTTTTGAAAAACTAATTTTTTCCTTCAATAAGTAAATCCACGTTTAAAATATTTGTCTAACTTGTAGAACTAAACCTTATTTTAATTTTAACATGTATTTTATATTTTTACTGCTTCTAGAATAGTATTAGCATAGTCTTTTTGGAACCCGTGAATTGCATATAATTTTATTACAATCATAGACGCTAGGTTCTTTACTAATTTGTTGAAAACAATTACTATATTTTTTCTTATTAATTAAAGTATATAGCACAATTTGTATTTGCGAGAAAAAAGGCATATTTTGCCAGTTAGTTAAATTATTTATCTTTTTTATAATGAACTTAAGAATATATAACTTTTCAAATAAATTTTACATAATAACTTAAATGCTCAAGGATTAATGTGTTCTTGCTAAAACTAAAAACGAAGAATGATAACTTGTGAAATTAATGTAATCATATTATAAAATTTTTAAGTTGAATATATTGACTGACATGATTGAGGGCTTATATGGGATATAGTTTCTTTGCTTATTGTGTTAACTAGATAGGTTCAACAATTACTATTATTAAGAACTTATATTTTTCTACAACATTTATTTTATCACTCAAACATAATTTTTAATAGAATATTTATGTAATATTTTAATAGTTTATACTCATCTAAATATGTCACGATCCAAAATTTTTTACCGACGGGATCGTGATTGCGCCTAACATTTCACTTGCCAGGCAAGCCAACGTTAGAGAATCATTAACCAATTCCTTATTTCTATTCAGTAAATAACAATAATTAACTAAAATGAAGTATAATAAGTGCGGAATATCACAAAACTGTATCAATTACTACCACCCGGATCTGGAGTCACAATTCACGAGCATTCTAGAATTTACTACAAGTAATAGTCTGAAAGAAATACAACTGTCTGAATGAAAGAAAACAGTAGGACATAAAAGATAGACGGGGACTTCAAGGTCTGTGAACGCCGACAGATCTACCTTGAGTCTCCGGACAACGGACCAGTAGCAAATCTCGATCAACCTGAGCCGGTATCAAAATCTGCACAGAAAGTACAGAGTGCAACATCAGTACAATCGACTCCATGTACTGGTAAGTGTCGAGCCTAACCTCGGCGAAGTAATGACGAGGCTAAGGCAAGGCACCTACAAATCAACCTGTACAATTTAACAGTATATATACAAATAACATAAATGAAGAACTAAACAGGAATTTTTAGGAGGGGAATATACTGAGGGGAATACAAGATAAAGAACTACAACAGAATAATCACCAGAGCAGTCAATATACCATAGATCAACAGGAATAGTGGGTACAATAAGGAAAAATGCACGGCATCACCCTTCGTACTTTTACTCTCAATCTCACCATAAAATTTATAGAAACGACACGGCTTCACCCTTCGTGCATTAACTCTCATATCATGGCACGGCATCACCCTTCGTGCATTAACACTCACAATATGACACGACATCACCCTTCGTGCATTAACACTCACAGTATGTAACGGCATCACCCTTCGTGCATTAACACTCACAATATGACACGACATCACCCTTCGTGCATTAACACTCACAGTATGTAACGGCATCACCCTTCGTGCATTAACACTCACAATATGACACGACATCACCCTTCGTGCATTAACACTCACAGTATGTAACGGCATCACCCTTCGTGCATTAACACTCACAATATGACACGACATCACCCTTCGTGCATTAACACTCACAGTATGTAACGGCATCACCCTTCGTGCATTAACACTCACAATATGACACGACATCACCCTTCGTGCATTAACACTCACAGTATGTAACGGCATCACCCTTCGTGCATTAACACTCACAATATGACACGACATCACCCTTCGTGCATTAACACTCACAGTATGTAACGGCATCACCCTTCGTGCATTAACACTCACAATATGACACGACATCACCCTTCGTGCATTAACACTCACAGTATGTAACGGCATCACCCTTCGTGCATTAACACTCACAATATGACACGACATCACCCTTCGTGCATTAACACTCACAGTATGTAACGGCATCACCCTTCGTGCATTAACACTCACAATATGACACGACATCACCCTTCGTGCATTAACACTCACAGTATGTAACGGCATCACCCTTCGTGCATTAACACTCACAATATGACACGACATCACCCTTCGTGCATTAACACTCACAGTATGTAACGGCATCACCCTTCGTGCATTAACACTCACAATATGACACGACATCACCCTTCGTGCATTAACACTCACAGTATGTAACGGCATCACCCTTCGTGCATTAACACTCACAATATGACACGACATCACCCTTCGTGCATTAACACTCACAGTATGTAACGGCATCACCCTTCGTGCATTAACACTCACAATATGACACGACATCACCCTTCGTGCATTAACACTCACAGTATGTAACGGCATCACCCTTCGTGCATTAACACTCACAATATGACACGACATCACCCTTCGTGCATTAACACTCACAGTATGTAACGGCATCACCCTTCGTGCATTAACACTCACAATATGACACGACATCACCCTTCGTGCATTAACACTCACAGTATGTAACGGCATCACCCTTCGTGCATTAACACTCACAATATGACACGACATCACCCTTCGTGCATTAACACTCACAGTATGTAACGGCATCACCCTTCGTGCATTAACACTCACAATATGACACGACATCACCCTTCGTGCATTAACACTCACAGTATGTAACGGCATCACCCTTCGTGCATTAACACTCACAATATGACACGACATCACCCTTCGTGCATTAACACTCACAGTATGTAACGGCATCACCCTTCGTGCATTAACACTCACAATATGACACGACATCACCCTTCGTGCATTAACACTCACAGTATGTAACGGCATCACCCTTCGTGCATTAACACTCACAATATGACACGACATCACCCTTCGTGCATTAACACTCACAGTATGTAACGGCATCACCCTTCGTGCATTAACACTCACAATATAGCACGGCATCACCCTTCGTGTATTAACACTCACAGTATGGCATGGCATCACCCTTCGTGTATTAACACTCACAATATAGTACGACATCACCCTTCGTGCATTAACACTCTCCCTTACCATAATGCAATGCATAAATAACAACAAGGAGATAGAATAACATGTACAGACCTTACTTCAACATTTGGTTCCACAATATCAATCTTAACTTTGAAATAAATACTCAATTTTCACCAGGAAATCCGTAAACATGATAAGAACGATCAATTTAACAATACTAATATAAACACATAGTAATTAGGCATAGCAAAAGAGACAATATAAGAAAAACGGAAGAAAGATGGAAAATAGGTAAATTGGCGGCGCATAAGTACTCGTCACCTCACATATAGGCCGCTCACATAAATTTCACATATCAAATAGTCTAAGGGTCCTAATTACCTCAAGTTAGGGTTAGACACAACACTTACCTTGCTCTGAAGGCCACTTAATTCTCAATCACAGCTTTTCCTTTAGAATTCACCTCTAAACAACTCGTATCTATTCACAAATGACTCAATAATATCAAATATTGCTAAAGGAATCAATTATATTGCATA